>NW_024121210.1:43072666-43168040 GCF_016745375.1 Pimephales promelas | reverse complement strand
CGCATGCCTCAGCTCTTTAGTGACCTGGGACGTCGACGGTCGACCCTTCTCCTCATTAATTTTAAAAGTTAGACATCCTTCTTAGTATTCATAAATCAATTAATTATAAACAATATAATAGAGAATAAATAAAATAATGCCTGTTTTACCATTTTAATATTTTTTATTTTATGTATAGGGTCGCTAATGACCTGAGTGTGTAACCTTGTAATTTATATATTTTTTCTGCACAACAGTATTTAAATCTTTGATGAGTGAATCAGTGCATTTCACCTTTATTTGGCAAGGTGCAAATGATGCACAATGATGAAGTGACATTTCTCTCATAATTCCTGCAGGTAGAAAACAAAAGAGTAGGAAGTATCATCAGCAAAACTTTGAAACGTGAAGCAATTTACCTGCAGAGCAGTACTGACCGTCGCGCCATCAAATAATAGTGTCACTGTCACTGATGGTGAATCTGGTGAGAAGCTGTCAACGATCAAAAATATTGATTTGGAAGATGTTAAAAATGAGTTTTCGCGGGTGTGTTGAATCACTCACTGGGAAATGAGCTCAGAGGAGCTCTGCTACAAAAATGTCTGCTCAAATTGAAACCTTCCAAGCACCATGGTCGCAAAATGCGTTATTTTATTCTTCTGTTATTGTTACTTATAAATAACAGGAGAGTTTTATATTCACAGCGACGGGTAGAGATCCATCCATGTTAGATATAGATGCATATCTAAAGACCTGGGCCTGTTTCAGAAAGGAGGTTAAGTGAAACTCTGAGTATGTTAACCCTGAAATGAGGGAAACTCTGGGTTTTCCGTTTCAGAAAGGGGGGTATATCAAACCCGAGAAAGCAGAGTAAGTCAAGCCCGTTTCTGAAAGAAGAGGTAACTTATACTCAGAGTCAGTTACCATGGTAACTTACTCTGTGAACCTAACCTGGTCGGGAGCAGGTTTTCTTCAGTAAACCCAGAGTTTCTTGCGGTCTCCTCCCTTTTTTAAAGAGGAAGTGCTGTTTAAACACCAACAATAATACTAAAATGTATTTACACATTCTTTAAGGAATATATATATATATTGTTTGTCCATGGTTTAATTGACTAAATCTGTTTTGCAGCACTTTGCCAAAAAATAAAAGGATTAAAACATTTGCTAAACTTTTATTTGATTACCACTGTTTTGGATAATATATTTCTATTAAATCATTGAAAAAATTGTAATAAAATGTTAATAAGTTATTCATGATAAAAAATAAGATGTCAATCATAATCATAATCAATTATTGAAGTTAGTTGATATTATGTTTTATTGAACAAATGTTTAATTTATTTAACTGTCATTTTAACTGATGAAAATAATAACCGTAATTTAATAATGCAGTTTATATATTTAACAACTGTTTAATACCATAAACCGTGATATTTTCTGAGACGGTTCTCATACTCTGAAACTCTCATATGTTACAACCCCACATGGGGGAGTCCCCCACCACCCCACCCCCGCTGTTAAACAAGTTACTCAGCAACTTTTACTCATGTTTTAAATTAACTACTTTTTACTTGAGTAGATTTTTTAGACTGGTATTTTTACTTTTACTTAAGTAAAATGTATCAAAGTAATAGTAGACTACTTTAGGTTGAATAACATTCTTCCAGTTTCACCTCTGATATTATAACAGTTACTCTAAAATAGTTATGAATTATTAACAACAAATGACATCTTCAACGGTGTAGTTAGATTAATGTAATAATTACTATCTCTAGAAAGTATTGGTCTACATATTTCTAAATCCTATATCAACCTCAACCACTTGATTAATACAAGGAGGAGAGACAAGAAACTGCACTTTTAATGCTTTCAAATTAACAATATACAATTGCATGAATTATTCTTGAATTGATCAAAGTGTGTAGAGGGAGAAGGTTATATAAAAATATACCTTTTAAAAATGTATGCTAAATCCACTATTGTTTTATACTGAATTGGTCTATAGTTTATGCAGTAGCCTATTTAATGTAATTGCATCATATTTTATTTTAAATTAAAGAAGAATTAAGAGTAATCCCTTTAATTAAATTACAATATTTAGATTACTTGGTAATTAATTATACCCAACACCTCTTTTTGTCTGGCGCTGTTGCCATGGTGACTCGTAATATCTGCGCTCCATTGATAATGGCTTTTTATAGCTGTGGTGCACGCGCTTAACTCAGAGTCAGTCAACTCAGAGTTGATTCAACTAACTCATTTCAGCTGTTCTGTAACCGAAAACTCGGAGTTTCCCATCTCAGGGTAAGTCAACTCTGAGTTCAAGCTTTAACTCAGAGTTGGTTGAACCTCCTTATTGAAACGGGCCCCAGGATATGTAATAATGTGTGGAGAAATAGTCAGGCATTTAAGGGTATGTTTACTTGACAGGCCAGTTAGATGGTGATGTCACTTTGTAAAAAAAAAACAATGCAATGCACATGTGCATGACGTCACCATCTTCACATATTCGTAATATTGTCTACTTTCAAAAAAACGTGAACTTTGAAACACTTTTTTTTAAATTTTGCTTTTTTAGGCCCCCAAAATTCTGTTGTTGTGAAAAATGCTGAGTTGCGAGATAAAATTTCGTAATTACCTTTTTATTCTGTTGTAGAAACAAACTTGTATACTAAACTCTCACATTGGTTGTAGATTTGCTTTAACTGCAGGAAGCCTGGTCACGGGCTCGCCGACTGCCCAGAAGCAGATAACGATGAAGAGATGGGCCGCGGTATTTGTTATCGCTGTGGTTCAACTGAACATGAGATCCAGAGATGTCGCGCTAAAGTGGATCCTGCCATGGGTATGATTTATTGAGATATCATGCACCTAAAATGTATGAAATGTCAAACCTGCTATGATTTATCATATAAATGTTGCTGTTTTCTAGGTAATTACCCGTACGCCAAATGCTTTATCTGTGGTCAGACTGGTCATCTGTCCAAAGCCTGTCCTGACAACCCAAAAGGACTGTATGCTGCAGGTCAGTGATTTACCCGTTTAAACCTATAAAGCCTAATGTATCATTTTTGAAAAGCATATTTAGAAGTTTACTGAAACTGTTGTACACAATCTTCTGTCTTCTGATTGATGGTTTAAACTTCAATTTATGCTTAATAATTATATGGTGGTAATTAATTATATTGTATATAAAGAAAATTAAGAATAACTAGTATACTTTTGTAATATTTCAAGATGAACACTTACTGTGCTGTAGCAACTTTACTTTAGCAGGTTTACTTCATAATTATTATTAGTTTTAAAATATCATGTTCAAATATGAGTGTCAAATGTCAGGCTTTTGATGAACGTTTATTTGTTCATCTGTCAATCATCATTGGATTGCATTATATTTTTTCCCCACAATAAAACTACAGAGCTTTAATAATAAAACTAAACATTTAAATATCATCTTAAGACATATTCTTGGGAGATATATACTCACCCAAAGGATTATTAGGAACACCTCTTTGTTTTCTCATTAATGCAATTATCTAATCAACCAATCGCATGGCAGTTGCTTCAATGCATTTAGGGGTGTGGTCCTGGTCAAGACAATCTCCTGAACTCCAAACTGAATGTCAGAATGGGAAAGAAAGGTGATTTAAGCAATTTTGAGCGTGGCATGGTTGTTTATGCCAGACGGGCCGGTCTGAGTATTTCACAATCTGCTCAGTTACTGGGATTTTCACACACAACCATTTCTAGGGTTTACAAAGAATGGTGTGAAAAGGGAAAAACACATCCAGTATGTTGATGCTAGAGGTCAGAGGAGAATGGGCCGACTGATTCAAGCTGATAGAAGAGCAACTTTGACTGAAATAACCACTCGTTACAACCGAGGTATGCAGCAAAGCATTTGTGAAGCCACAACACGCACAACCTTGAGGCGGATGGGCTACAACAGCAGAAGACCCCACCGAGTACCACTCATGTCCACTACAAATAGGAAAAAGAGGCTACAATTTTCAAGAGCTCACCAAAATTGGACAGTTGAAGACTGGAAAAATGTTACCTGGGCTGATTAGTCTCGATTTCTGTTGAGACATTCAGGTGGTAGAGTCAGAATTTGGCGTAAACAAAATGAGAACATGGATCCGTCATGTCTTGTTACCACTGTGCAGGCTGGTGGTGGTGGTGTAATGGTGTGGGGGATGTTTTCTTGGCACACTTTAGGGCCCCTTAGTGCCAATTGGGCATCGTTTAAATGCCACGGCCTACCTGAGCATTGTTTCTGACCATGTCCATCCCTTTATGGCCACCATGTACCCATTCTCTGATGGCTACTTCCAGCAGGATAATGCACCATGTCACAAAGCTCGAATCCTTTCAAATTGGTTTCTTGAACATGACAATGAGTTGACTGTACTAAAATGGCCCCCACAGTCACCAGATTTCAACCCAATAGAGCATCTTTGGGATGTGGCGGGACAGGAGCTTCGTTCCCTGGATGTGCATCCCACAAATCTCCATCAACTGCAAGATGCTATCCTATCAATATGGGCCAACATTTCTAAAGAATGCTTTCAGCACCTTGTTGAATCAATGCCACGTAGAATTAAGACAGTTCTGAAGGCGAAAGGGGGTCAAACACAGTATTAGTGTGGTGTTCCTAATAATCCTTTAGGTGAGTGTATATGAGCCCTAAAATCTGATAAATCAGATTTGCTCATACAGTAGTCACATTCAAATCCAGACTCAAAACACGTTTAGCTATGCATTTACTGAATGAGCACAGTGCCACTGTTCGTACAACTGTTTTTACTGTATTGTATTTTTTTATTCTAAACTGTTTTGATTATTCTTATTAGTTTTGATTATTTTCATTTCTTCTGTGTAAAGTACTTTGAATTACCATTGTGTATGAAATGTGCTATATAAATAAACTTGCTATTTATCAAATTTGAAACTTAAAAAAAACACATACAAACTTTTAATATTGAGAGACTAACGCTTCAATAAACTGTTCCATTACAGAATATTAGATTTTTTTCGGACTTATTTCATATGGTGGTTAGGCAGAATATAATAGCATATCTGAATCATTTTTCAACATATGTGGTGTTTTGTTCCTGTAGGCGGTTGCTGTCGGGTTTGTGGCTCAGTGGAACACTTTCAGAAAGATTGTCCTGAACACCAGAGCTCAAGTGAGTCTCATTTCTGTTCTGAATATTTCTGTTGTTCAAGTCAAACTGAAAACAGATACATTAAGCTCAAACTTCTTTTTTGCAGCTAATTCTATCACTCTTGGCCGGCTGTCCAATAGAATCAGCGCTGACCACGAGGACGTACATGTGCCTGTGAAGAAAGCACAACCCAAAAAAGACAAGGTGGTGGTGTTCTGATCCACAGCTGTTGGGGGGAAATCTAGAAATGGACCTTTTAACCGCTAATGTCTTCACCAATAACTGTTTGCCATGGATGTTTTTACACACAAAAGTGACTCTTCCTGTCTTTAGGCCATTTACTTGCTGTAAAAGAGCCTTGTGATGCCTGACCCTTGTGGACATCACAAATGTACCTGATCTAAAGATTGAATTAATGGATTGTGTTTTAATGCTGAAGCCTCAAACATTGAGATAATTTGAATATGAAAAGCAGCATTTATTTACTGGACACTTTTGTACAAATATACTCTATAAAAATGGCTTTTCTGTGATGGTATATTATATTAATAGGAACAATTGTATAAATATGCATTCTCCCAATAAACTTTGGGTTTTCTCACAAAGCCACACCACAGCTATAACGATAACACGGAGGAACTATATTATTGCAGTCACTTTCAGAACGATTTTTTCCCAGCTAATGAATAAGAACATTGACAGCCAGACCACACATTAAAGTGTGTGAGCATTTAAATCGACAAGACAGCATCACACACTTAAGTTAAACAGAACATTGTCTGTTGGTGTGGACTGTAATATAGTTTTTGTTTTTTATAGTAATCGTTCTTGGTGTGATTGGGCCTTAAAAACAATATGCTGAGATAGATACTTCTTAAAATTGCTTAAAGGGTTAATTCACACAGAAAGGACCCTCTATTGACAGCCATTCTTTTTTTATTTTATATGAATAAAAGCCTGAATTAAATCTAATCCTCATATAAAGCGATTAAGTCTTCAGAAAATTTGGACTAAACCACTCACTTCATATGGATTAGTTTTAGATATAATTTTTAATGTGTCAGTTGCACGGCTGTCGATGGAGGAACAAAGCTCTCAGATTTCATCAAAAAGATAATGATTTGTTTTCTGAAGGTGAGCAAAAGTCTCACGAGTTTAAAACGGCATCAAGCTTGTTTCGCCACAGAATTAAAAAAATAATAATAATTGCGACTTTATCTCACAATTGCGAGATATGAAGTCAGAATTGTGAGAAATAAAGTTGCAAATGTGAGATATAAAGTCGCAATTCTAAAAATTAAAGTCGCAATTCTGAGATCTAAAGTCGCAACCGCGAGATATAGAGAAATAAAATCACAATTCTGAGGGGAAAAAAAGACAAAATTGAGACTTAATCTCACAATTCTGACTTTATTTTCTCATAATTGGGAGTTTACTTCTAGCTATTGCGACTTTAGTTCTCAGAATTGTGATTTTAATTTGTAGAATTGTGACTTTTAAGAATTGTGAGATGTAAACTTGAAACTTGAGTTATCAGGCCAATAAGGGGAAAAAAGACTCACTTTCTTCCCCCTCAGAATAGTTGATATCATGCATTTCTGACTTTATATCAATCAATTCTGACTATATCTCGCAGTTCTGACTTTATATCTCGCAATTCTGACTTTATAACACGCATTTGCGACATATCAGGCAATTCTGACTTTATATCTCGCAATTGTGATAAATAAAGTTTTTTTTTTCATCAAGTGGCAGAAACAAGTTTCCATATGAGGGCGAGTTATTAATGACAGATGGGGGGTGTGAACTATCCCTTTAAACATGACAGTCGCCACATGACAAAAATGAAAATTAAGTCATTAATTACTCACCCCCATGCTGTTCCAACCCCGTAAGACCTTCGTTCATCTTCGGAACACAAATAAAGATATTTTTGATTGAATCTGAGAGCTAGATCAGTCCTACATAGGCTGCCTAAGGGACTGGCTCTTGACGGCCCATAAAGTCATTAAAGAAAAGGTTTAAATATTCCATGTGCCTACAGCGGCTCAATTATAAGTTTATCAAGCGACGAGACTACTTTTTGTGCGAAAAAAACATAAATAACGACTTTATTCCACTATTCCATTACTTCCTTATGGGCGCATGCGCGAGAACTGAGACGAGGACGTTCTCATTCGTCTACTTCTTGTTACCGGCTGCTCACCGCTTAGGAGTTTTACAGCCACCTACCGTATAAAATGATGATCCATATATAAGCGCTCCGGATTATAAGGAACACTGTCGTTTTTTGAGAAGATTAAAGGCTTTTAAGTGCACCTTATAGAGCGGAAAATACGCAAATTGAAAAGCGTATGTACAGCGCGCATCTTCCTCTGCTTGTAAACAGAAAGTTAGTTTGCGCTTCCAGCTATATCAGCACATCATCTTATACGGTAGGGGGCGGTAAAACTCCTAAGCGGTGAGCAGCCGGTAACAAGAAGTAGACGAATGAGAACGTCCTCGTCTCAGTTCTCGCGCATGCGCCCATAAGGAAGTAATGGAATAGTGGAATAAAGTCGTTATTTATGTTTTTTTCGCACAAAAAGTAGTCTCGTCGCTTGATAAACTTATAATTGAGCCGCTGTAGGCACATGGAATATTTAAACCTTTTCTTTAATGACTTTATGGGCCGTCAAGAGCCAGTCCCTTAGGCAGTCTATGTAGGACTGATCCAGCTCTCAGATTCAATCAAAAATATCTTTATTTGTGTTCCGAAGATGAACGAAGGTCTTACGGGGTTGGAACAGCATGGGGGTGAGTAATTAATGACTTAATTTTCATTTTTGGGTGAACTAACCCTTTAAATAAAAGATAGTCCACAATGTTGCGCATCAGAACTCTGTGTTAAGTACATCTCTCTCCAGAAAGGAAATGCAGGACATTGCCGTCTCTTCCATAGATTTGGACCAGCCTGCTAGGTTTCCCTCCACATAGGGCAGCACTCCAGAGGTCACCTGGTTGTAGTACGACACCTAGAAATGCAGACAGAAATGTTCCGATTCAGCAGAAAACTATTTTGTTTTTATTGAGTTTCAGATGTTATAGTTGGTACCTTGCAGGTTAAAAAGCCAATTTCGTGAATGAGGAATCCTGCACATTTAGCTTCGCTCCGAATGGAGTTCTCCTCAGATGGAACTGTTGCCACGGTGACGGACCGGAGCGCTATGACATATGGGTCTCTGTGAGAACAAAAATACATTTTGAGCTTCACATTTAAGTCTTGTTCACCCAAAAATGAATCATGTTAACTATGGAGTCATACCCATTTTTGCAGGGTTGCCTTTTAGACAACAGGAACACGAAATCACGACTTTTATCTCCGTTAACTGTGGCGCATTTTATGTGATAAATGGTTTCCTCCTCATCTGCTTTCTCCACCTCTTCACAGCTCCTGGAGGAAACACGGACGTATGCAGATGATGAGAAACACAATTTTAAATACGATTGCAAAACTTTTAACAGAAAGAGGGATACAGATTGCCTACAGATAGTTCTTGTCCCACTGTGGCCGTAACCGCAGGTCAGCGAGCAGCGAGAACGCGTGAAAAGCCGATGTTTTGACTTCCATCTCAACTCTTAAGCACAACATATCTGCTTCCTCATGCACGTAAACCCCTACCTGTAAAAACACAGTATTTAAGCACTGACTAGCCATATTTAGGTGCATAATACTAATGTAATATAATAATATCACATAATAATCATTTGTTTCATTTATATAGCATTTAGAAACATAAACATAGTGATGACCTTATCGTTGATGTTACTGGCCTCCCATCCCTGTTTTCCAGCCAAGACTGTGAGAGCCGCCACGTTGTTATACCCCAAATACACCTGCAGAGGGCAGAGATGTTAAGTTTTTTTTCTTCAGACATGAAGAAACTAGAACCCATTATATGAAAAGTAGGTACTTCTTGTGAATAAGGGATTACTAAAAAAGTATGTTGTATATAAACTACTCAGCCAAAAAGTCACTGTTTGGATTTCAGAAGGCAAATGCTTAAGAGTCTATGACTGGATCATTATTTCACTGATTAATGTCTCTATCATGTGTTATATGTTTGGCAACAGTTCTTCTAACCCTAATTGAGTGTGTTGCTTTTCATTTCTTAACCAACCATGTTTGAGACACATCATGGCCATATTCCAGGATGACAATGTCAAGATTCATGAGGCTCTGATTGTGAAAGAATGGTTGTGAGGATCATGAAGAATCATTTTCACACGTGAAAAGTCCAGAGCTTAAAGGTGGAATACCTAAGATTTTTGCATTCAAATATCCCAAAATCACAAGGCCAGTGTTATATATTTAGTTATGATGATAACTTACAATATTCCAAATGTTTCAAACAATGTTTAAATCGCGAGAAAATTGAGATTTTAACCAAGGAAACGGGGCGTGTGAGCAGGGGTGAGCTGGGAGTCGCCAGTCAATCGCGTCATATCCGCTTACCTCGGTTTCCGCTCGTACTACGTGTAGTCCTGGACAAATGCGGTAGTTGTAGTTGTGCGTTAGCGTCTATCAAGCAACAAACGTAAGCTTGTTTCGCGCATTTGTTATGGAATGGAGCACAATTATTCTTTTCATTTATTCTGGGAATGTGAACTGTTGGCTGTAAAGGGGGTCACACACCGGACGAGAAGCGTCGCGCCACGTTTAGGACAACTCCACAGTAACGTTATCGAACACCGGACGCGCACTTTCTCATCAGTGTATGGCCAGCAATATTGTTATGTTTATTGACATGTTATTGTTATTGGTATTGTTATTGCTATGTTATTGTACTGTACAATTAAATACAATCGTTGCTGAGTCTGCATTCTGAAAACTTTACCTCAGAGCATCCGTTCACTGAATGAATTGAGAATCTCACCTGAAAATTCTAATGATAACATCAGCAATTGTCATTCAAGCAGCTGATTTCTGTAAATGACTGCAAAACTAAATGCATATTGCAGCATAGGGCAAAGTCAGGATCCATTAGCAACGATTTGAGACAAAAATAATTAAAATTTTATATAAAACTATGTAAATGGCACTCTGTGGCGCAGCAGGGTTTTGAACACGGTCCTGAGGCGTTGTTGCTGGGCGCCGCGAACAGACGCCGAATGGCGCTGCCGGTATGTGTAACGTTACACTTATAGATAATAATGTTTTCGAATTTTAAAGATGTGGCGCGACGCGGCGCTGCAGCTTCTCGTCCGGTGTGCGACCCCCTTAACGTTCATTTTGTGAAACTGTAGCTGTGGTTGAATACTTACACGACATGAAAAGATGTGTCAAATGTACATTAAATTGATTTTTTATTTTTATAAAGTTACCAAGGAGGACCAGCCACGTCAACTCCTTGCAAGAGACCTGCCCCTTCAAACCCTCTCCACCATAGCTTCGTCCAGTGACTCGTACAGTAACTAATTTACTTTTAAACCTGACTTTTCTTGCGGTTATTTCAGTTAATGAAAAACAAGCATGTCATTAAACGCAACGTTTATAGAAATCGAACTTTACCTCATCCATGACAACTAATTTTCGATTCCCGTCTGACTGATTTATCCACGGTGGAGTTAAAAAACAACAGTTCCCATCATTCCGCGTTCCTCCACGTCGTCATCAAGCAAAGCCGTTGTTGTTGTTTTGAATGTAGCGCCCTCTAGCGGCATCTAAATCTTAGGTATTGCAGCTTTAAATTCATTGAGAGACTTTGGGATGTGCTGGAGGAGACTTTACAGAGTGCTGGACTCTTGCATTGACATGTATGCACCTTTTTTATTGGATCAGACCTCCATAAGTGACATTTTTACACAAAACTGACCGCTGAAATCAACTCGTATTTTTTTAAAAATGTATCACTGCAATGTCATTTGCAAAGCCGCAGCATAATTTGATCAAACAAACTCTATATATTTTTAAATTAGCAGTATCAACGCTTTATTATGTTTTATTCTGTATGTATCCAATGACTATTTTAAGCTGATTATTTATTTAAATAGTTACCTACCTGATTACTTCTGTCCCAAGGAACAGAAATTGGTCCCTCATCTCTTGAGTACAGAATGTGTTTTCTGGGGGAAATAAATTTGGAACGTTTCCTAAACAATTTGGCATGTTTCCAAGAAAAGAAAAAAAAGACTCTGTACAAAAGGTACCTGGCCATGCGAATTCTCTTCCTGACAATAGCACCAAGAAATCGTCTTTCTCCATCCTGAAAAAAATAAATGATATGATTTATGTGCCTTTAATGAGTGTTAGAGCTATTGTATATAAACTTGTATATAATATTAATCATGCTATCGTGTTGTTGAATGTGTAGATAACTCACACGAGTTGTGTAGGTGACATCAGGAAAGGTCTGTTGCTCACCATCACGTCTTGGGATGTAATAAATCATTGAGGCGCTGTTGATGTGTCTTGGTGTTCCCTCATTCCACTCCTTACAGTTATACGCCTCCACACGAACACCCACCTCCACACTGATCGCAGAACAGGAGAGCAATGAATTCAAAATATACCTCTGCTTATTATGTTTTAATGAAGTCAAAATGGACCCTATTATTGTGAGAAGTGTGCAGCGATGTGGTGTGGCGACGACCAAACATGCCATATTGCAAATGCATGTTGTCTTTAAACTTTTGCTGATAATTTACTCACCCCCATGTCATCCAAAATGTCCACATCTTTCTTTCTTCAGGCAAAAAAAATTAAGGTTAAAACATTCCAGGATTTTCTCCATATAATGGACTTCATTGGGAACCAAACGGTTCAAGGTCCAAATGAGAGTTTCAGTGCAGCTTCAAAGGGCTTTAAACGACACCAGACGATGAATAAGGGTCTTATCTAGCGAAACGATCGGCCATTTAAAAAATAAATAAAAAAACAAATGCTCGCCTTGCTCTGTTTTGTGATGCACGTTCGTGACTCTCCTGTTCGAACTCGTTCTTCAAAGCGAATAAATCTAAAAATATTTGTTCATTCGTTCATCAGAAAAATAATTTTTCGACAGAAGAAAGAAAGACATGGACATCTTGGATGACATGGGGGTGAGTAAATTATCAGGAAAAGTTTTTTTAAAAGTGAACTAATCCTTTAAAGGGATAGTTAACCCAGAAATGAAAATTTCGTCTTCATTTACTCACCCTCAAGTTGTTCCAAACTTGTATGAGTTTCTTTCTCCTGTTGAACACAAAAAAATGTTATTTAAAAGAATGTTGGAGCTTGGAAACCAGACAGTTGACCTTAGCCATTGACTTCCATAGTGTTTTTTTGTCCTAATATGGTAGTCAATGGCTACCGACAACTGTTTAATTGAAAACATTCTTCAAAATATCTTCTTTTGTGTTCAACAGAAGAAACTCATACAGGGTTTGGAACAGCATAACGGTGAGTAAATTCATTCATTTTGGGTGAACTATCCCTTTAACAGTTTAATGCATGAAAAGAAGGTCATTTTGTTCAGGATTGCACTTCTATAACAGTCAGGTAAGGTTTATGTAGATACTTTACCTGGTCTGAAAGGCATTATTGACCATGGCTTTGAACACCAGTCTGTCACCGACAATGGACGGACCTCGGAAACGGAACATATCCACAGCTCCAAGAGAGGGATAGTAGCCACACAAACGACTAGAACAACAAAAACATGTAGGATGAAAAACACATACTGGTACATTGGTAATGGTCAAAACACCATTCAAACTGCTTGCTACGGATGCGAAAAATGCAGAAAATCGTACCTGATTTGATTTTTTTTAAGACAAACAAAAGTTTCGGAGGCGGTGTACAAGTGTGATTGACATAACATTCAACAGTCAATGTCAATTTGACACTTTATTTCTTAATATTATCCATAATATAATAATATTCAAAATATTATCCTATACAATTATCGTAGCTGATTGTTTTGGTTTGGCTTAGAATAATTAATACAAGACATTATTCATACCTTAAAAAAAAAAAAATCGATGTGAAAAACCCTTCCGGAACCAATACCTGTCACTGTTGCACAATTATAACATCCAGCATGAACGCACAAGCATACCTGGCTGCTACTGTAGCCACATTCTCCATCCAAGCCATGATCTGTCCTCCAAACGTGTTTCCATGGTGATTAGCGTGTGGCGGCAGGACCAGCTCGATGCTCTCGACCCGTGTGTGCTCGGTCGACACCAAGGGCGCGATGGGTCTCCTGCTATACAGTCCTGAAATGCCAACAAATGCTGTTTAGCATGCAGTTTATCAGCTGCAACATCAGCGGTTGTTTCCACAACACAATGAAGTTATTGGTATAGTTCAATCCCCTGAAGTAAGCTAAGGGTGTGACTGTTATAATTGCTCATAGACTACATTCACACTGTAATAGTCAGGTTACAGACAGGGCTTAAAGGGATAGTACACCCAAGTAAGACTTGCACTCATCTTCGGAACACAAATCATGATCTTTTTAATGAAATCTGAGCGCTTTCTGTCCCTCCATTGACACTTCAAAAGGTTCATGAAGAGATCGTAAAACTAATCCATATGAATTGAGTGGTTTAGTCCAAACAGTGTCGACAGTCAGATCAGACTAGATTCCAATCGGACACAGTTAATCACTTTTGCCTGCAGTCTGCAGTAGATCACTAGATTCAGCAACATTACCAGCCATGACACTTCATTACTACACCACACACACCATCTCAGAGCTTAAAAAATAGACTCAAGTATACAAGTAAAGCACTTACCCTTGTCTTGAAGATTGTAATAGTCCTTGATGAGGCTTTTGAAGGACTCTTCGTTGTAGAGACGGAGCCGTCGCCTCTCTGAAGCCAGTGAATGTTCCAGCATTCCCTCTGCGGAGCCCTGAACGTCCAAGGGTCTCAGAGACACCTGAAGAACCATGAAAGAAAATTTAAAGGGGCATTCCAAAGATGAATGTGTATTTAAAATGGGTAATTTATGTAGAAGAAATGTGAAATTATTTTTTTAATTTGGAGCTTTCTAGACTGAGAAAAGACTTTGTGGATGAATATGTGGATGAAGGACAACAACTTCCAGAAAGCATTTGCTTTGCTGCCCTAGGAGGCCACGCCTACCACTAATATCTCAGTAGGTAAACAACAGTCTAACGCCGCCTTCACACTGGCAGTTGAAATCAGCTCCGATGCGGCTGCGAAACGACCGGAAGTCATTCATTTCCTATGGAGATTCGCAGACCGCATGCGAATGGGTCCGAAACGGGTCCGACCGAGTGCGGTGCGAAGAAAATCGCGTCCGTTGGTCATCCGGATACGTTCAAAAATTTGAACTCTTGCGAAAAGCTACGGACGGTTCCTATCCGACAATTCCAGCGGAAGTTGACCGTTGCTATGGTACTGATAAACAAACCTGAATTATTAACTTTTAATCAAATAAATATTGATTTCATAACGATAAGTTGTCATGTCATTTTTTATTTTCATGACTTTCTAACGTTTATAAGGGCAGTTAATACAATTAAACTGAAGGTAGACATTAAACTATTGACCACTATATCACATTTTTTAGCCAACCTGACATGTCAACGTCCTCAGCAACTTTCCTCACGCAGCATAACCCTAATCAGAGAGATCATTCAGAACTGACAGAATCAACTTTTAATCTCTCCGCCATTTTTGTTCTACCCGCGTCCGACGCTTTTCACTGTGTAGTACGACGTCCGTTGGGAACGTATTGCGTGTTACGGAGCTGATTTAAACTGCCAGTGTGAAGGCGGCGTAACAAGTGATTCTCCGTGATAAGTCTGTCCGAAAATGTGTTTCGATCGCCCAAAAAAGCTGTAACTTACATGTAAGCGATGCATGGCGACTGCAGAAATTAAAAGCTGAATCCCGGACATCGACGGCCGGACATGTCCAGGAAAAAGAGGATGGCAACCCCTACCACTCAGCTTTCTCCACAGAACAAGAGCCTGCTAGCTTAGCGTCCAAAAAAGATGTGTAATCCCAAGCCTCCATAATGCATCCGTCTGCGTGTTGTTCAGTACCTTCGTCAATATTTTCAAAACGTTTCTGCCAGTGAAATCAAACGCACTGGCACTGATCTGTGATAGGTCTGTTAGCGCATTAGGTCCAACCCCCTATGGGCGGGTTTGAAAGGGTGGGATCTTGTGCTTGTAGTTTTTCCAGAAATCCCCCTCTCTTACACTTCCTCCTACAATGACGTAAAATAACGATTTTTGCGTCATTGTAGGAGGAAGTGAAAAAGGTAAATAGAAGACTTCTCTCGTCTCACGGGAAAATGAGAGAGTGTTGCACGAACTGGGTTTCTAACAATAGAAAGCTTAATGCAAATGGGTGGAGTTACCCTTTAAGGGTAATTTGTTTTTAAGTATATCCAGGGGTGTAGTGCAGGGTATACGCAGGTATACGGCGTATACCCACTTCCTTTTCAGTCGGCATTGTGTATACCCACTTCTAAATCCCCTCTGACGCGCATTTTAACGTTAGTTGCAAATCCAATTTCGTGAATAAAAAAAACCCCACCCAGTTAGAGTCGTACCCGTATTAACTCTAATTTGTTGCTGCAATGATTCGCGACGATAACTGACCTTCTCATCTGATCTGCTTCAGCACTCAAACACCTGCTCGTCAATGTTAAAATGTTGAGACCAATCAAAGAATGCAGTAGGCTTATTTCTGTTCACAGAAGCGCGAGCCGAGCGCGAATCCCAACGCGACGCTTCACTTCAGTTAACGATCATACAGTGCGAGATAAGATGCAAGTAGCTCAAATTTACGGCTGTTTTTCAATAGACGTTTTAAATGACCGACAGAAATAATCAGTTTGATAAAAGACAATGAAAATTATAAGCTCAATTTAACAACATAATCACCCTATTAAATATATTGCCATTATTATTGTATAAATATATTTGTATAACGTTTTTTCGAATGTGTTTGACTTTTCACTGTTTGTATAACTCCGCTTGTCTGTGTTTGCGCCACTTGCATCATTGAGCCAGAGGGTGGCGACAAGTGACTGTCTTTTTGAGTGAGCAAATGAACCAATTATTAAATTAACAGATTAGTCCAAAAAAACATTGATTAATTTAGGAAAGAAAAGTCGCTGAAACTGGAACTGATTCTCATGTTTAAGAATCTGAGCAAATAGGCAACTTCATGATTTTAAAGCTACTGTTGTCAATTTTTTTGGCCATCAAAACACCATAAAATTCTCATTTCGAGATCAGGAAAATCAAAATTTTCTTGGGGGGGGCATGCCCCCGAACCCCCCCTAACAATATCATTTATGGGACCTGGCACCTGGGTATTTAGAAAACCATATGTGCGGCCCTGATATGCAAGGATACTACTGATTCTATGTGTTCTATTGTATTCATTATACTCTATTCGTCTTGCATATTGAATACTAATGCAAGACTAGTAGTCTTACACGTAACTGTTTATAACACAGGGCGTTCATCCTTTGCTTGGACGCTTAAAAAAATATTGGGGGCATAAATTAAGAGTATACCCACTTCTCCAGGCACCACTACATCACTGAGTATATCAAAAAGTCAAAGCATAAGAGAAAATGTTTCACAGCACATGTATGACTCTTTTTGGAGCCAATCAAATGTTGTTTGGGATCATGCTCTGTGGCTGGGGTTTGATAAGAAATTTCGAATTAAAAAGTAATTCGAACTCGGAGCTCAAGCCGCGCCTCGGGTTCAAGCCTCCTCCAAGGACAGCAAGCCAAGTTAGTTTACTATTAACCTTTAAGGTTGAATGGTCAGGCAAACTAGTGAATATGCTGATTTGTACTCTCATTTTTGATCAATTTAAAGTGTCCTTGCTGAGTAAAAGTATTATTTTCTCTTACTGACCCCAAACTTTAGATTGATAGTGGAATACTTAGATTTGAGTGGGCTTAATTTCCCCCAAATTCTAGAGTGTATTCTTTGCAAAGCCGTTCCTCCACCTTGTGCGTTCCTGACGTTTTGGCGACGAATGTGGAGAAGGCCACACAAACCCTCTTCGTCAGCCCGCTGAGCACCTCCTGTACTGTTACATAGATGCCCACCTGATAAAACACTGGCCTGATCAGACACCGGGATGCTTTATAGTTATTCGATTAATATTTAATACTGTGTGAATGCTTTTCATCTTGTTTTACCTCCATACTCGTGTTGAAAGCCCTGTTAACTCTGGCTTTTATATTGATAACTTGCCCAACCCTGAAATACAGAGAGATATGATTGATTATGATATGATAAGAGATTAATTACCACATAATGATATGAGATAGTTCACTACAACTAAAGCTTGTCCTACCTGACCTTAAAAGCAGTTCACGATAACTAAAAGTTATGATAACGATAGTTCTAAAAATCATTCAAAATACAAAAGAGTGCACACCACACATGATAACACAGAGAAAAGATATCGTTTGAATCACTTTCAACGCCATTTTTTTTTTCCAGCTGATGAACGATTAAAACTTTGACAGCCAATCAGAATCCATCCTGCTTTAGCTCGAGCGTTTAAAGGGCAAACGACACTCGATATCGTCTGCTGGTGTGGATGCTAAATAGTTATCGTTATGATTATAGACAGTTATCGTTCTTTATGTGAACAGGCCTTAATCCTATCTTTGAAATCCGAATGATGTTGTTTCATGATCAACAAGGATAGATAGTCTACGAGATGGGACACACAAACGTTACCTTACGGTCTCTTCAAACTGAATATCATCCATGGAAGCCGTTACACACGCCATTCCTGCATGTCTTTCAGCTTAAAAGAAGACATGAAGAATGATTTATTACACGAACCACTATATATGAACCCCCAACGGTGGGTAACGCTGTTCTTACTGTGTTCAACTTTATTTATATTTCATGGTGTGTCTAACTGGAGCAGAAACAGGAGATGAAGAGGACGCGTTAAATCATTAATGCTTTTCTTCCTCAAGCCCCTTCCCACAGTGGCGGACACAAATGGACTCGTGCGAGATTTGAGGGTGAAAGGTGTATGGATGTTAGTTACCTTCTTTGTTCATAAAGTCCAAAGTTGACCGCTTATCTCAACCTATTCTGATGGCTTGATAACACAGGTTGTTTTGGAAAATAGACAGATCAATCAAGAGCTTGTCGTTGTTGTTTTTTAACATTCATGTCAATTTATTTTAATATTTCACATTTAGAATAATTGAATAATGACAATAAGTAATATTTTATATTTAATATAATTAGAATAATGATAATACAAAATATTTAATAGATCTAGAATAGTTTAATAATTATGTTAAATATTTTAATTATGCCTATATAATATATTTTTTATTATATAATTAATTAATTATTTATAATATATAAATTATTTAATAACATTTATTTAGAATAACAAGACATACTTTAATTATTTAAAATGATTAAATAATAATATTAACATTACTCAAAATTTCTCAATCTTACAGAATAAAGGCTGATATTTGTAATTTATATTTAACTAAATATATTTATTTATATTTAACTAATATCAACTAATAATCAACTAATAATCAACTAAAAATATTTATATTTAATTAATAGTCTTAATAGCAACAAAATACACATTCAGACTGAATGATTCCACTCTGTTGGTCTAGCTTGAAATATGAAATAAACTGAATTATAAAAAAATTATCAAATGAATTAAAACACCACCAACAACAAGCCATTAGTGTTCTGTACCAGTTCTGACAGGGGCATGGTCTGACTTTTGACTTCAAAATAAAATAATATTTGTAAACAAATCGAAAATAATTAATACAAACACATACAGATCATTATTATTCAAAAACAAAACATTAGATAATTTAACTGAAAAGAAGTTGTTACTTCTGAATAAATCTCACAAATGTTGAGATGAAAAGTCATGATAAAAGAGAGCATACCCATTCAATAAATGTGTAAAGGGAATCAAACAAGCAACCTCCACAGCCCCGCTCACCTGCCAGACAGGCGATTGTGTCCATCCACTTCAGCAGCTGTCCTGCACCCAGCTCTCCCTGGTGGTTAGCATGGCAGAGCAGGATGGACTGGCACATCTGCACCTCTCCCGGGCCGGACCCGTTCCTCCGTTCCTTCTCATGGGATCGGTCCGTGTCTAACACTCTTCTTGACCAGTTCTGATCCATGAAGCCTTGCTCAGAGACGTGTCGTATTGAATGATGGGAGGTCAGTTTGTTCCTTATCAGGGCCGACACCAGGTGACCTCAACTCTGGCCAACTTGGACGCTCTGTGGGATAATGATGTGCACCAAACAGTCAAGCTGAATACCTGAGCTAAGCTGCAGGACACCATATCTGCACACAAACCACCTGTGCCATTTTATGACGCATGGATTGTGATGTAATCACTGTGTGTGTGTTTGTGTGTATAATTAACATGTGAGAGCCATAAAGTGTGGACTGATATATTATGGCAGAATTGAGGAGCTCGGTTGCAAGCAAGAAAGACACCAAGAAAAAACTAACAATGTGTGCACACTGACGCATAATAACGTTCTGCTTGTTCTAAACACTTCAGTTATTGCCTGTCAATGTTTTTTTTTCACTCATTAACTGAAATAAAAATCACTCTTAAAGGAGTAGTTCACTTTTTAAAAAAAAAACTTTTGCTGATAATTTACTCACCCCCATGTCATTCTTTCTTCAGTCGAAAATAAATTAAGTTTTTTGCTGAAAACATTCCAGGATTTTCTCCATATAATGGACTTCATTGGGTGCTAAATGATTCAAAGTCCAAATGAGAGTTTCAGTGCAGCTTCAAAGGGCTTTAAATGACACCAGGCGATGAATAAGGGTCTTATCTAGCGAAACGATCTGTAATTAAAAAAATTACGTTTTATAAGCACAAATGCTCGCCTTGCTCTGTTCTGTGATGCGCGTTCGTGACTCTCCTGTTCAAACTGAACAAATCTTTTTTCAAGTCATGACTCGAAGGGTCCTAGCTAGGTAAGACCCTTATTCATCGTCTGGTGTCGTTTAAAGCCCTTTTCGAAGCTGCATTGTAACTCTCATTTGGACAATAAACTGTTTGGTTTCCAATGAAGTCCATTATATGAAGAAAATCCTGGAATGTTTTCATCAAAAACCTTAATTTCTTTTCAAATGAAGAAAGAAAGACATGGACATCTTGGATTACATGAGGGTGAGTAAATTATCAGCAAAAGTTTTTTTTAAAAGTGAACTACTCCTTTAAAGTGATGTGTCTGACGTAAAATAATGACCAATGTTTTTGAAACAAAAAAGCTTGTTGAATTGCACTGAAAAAAACTATGCATTGCATTGACCCAGTTTGCGTTTTAAGTCATTGCATTTTTATGGGCTGTAATTCAACATGGTTGTATATTTAAACTGAATATTTCAATTCAACACATTTCACACGTTTTCATTATTAAAAAGTCAACAACCCATTTTCACCTTTCAGATTTCACTTCCAAAATTAAAGCTGCAAGCAGCGATGGGCGGGCCCTCGCACCTGTAGCGCGTCGGGGTGTGAGGCGGCCGCATTGCAAATTCTGGAGCTCAGCCGGTGCGGCTGTGAATTTGCTACGCTTCATTAAAGGTCACTTCCTGTTGCCAGCAGGTGGCGCTATGACTGTGGGTGAATGTCGGCATGTAGATTTGTTCAGGGCGGGACTCTTGTCAAATGTGTAAAATTTGGTGCAGATCTGGGCATTTACAGCCAAGTTACTGCAACTTCCTGTTTCATGGCGAATCATCGACGCCACGGACACGCCCATCGACGAAAACGCGCAGATAGCACAACTTTACATCGTCAATGCCTTTAGAAGGCACTGCAGAAATTTGAAGTCGATCCGACTAAATCCCTAGGAGGAGTTCGTTAAAGTACGGAGTGTGTAAATCGTCCAAAAATGGCCGCCAAATTCAAAATGGCGGACTTCCTGTCGAGTTTATGGTATGGATTCTTGAGGCTTTTTTGTGCGTCTTGATATGATACACGTCCCCACCAAATTTCGTGCATGTAGGTTGCACGTGGACGAGGGGCTAATTTTTTCCAATTTTCTAGGTGGCGCTAGCGTGCCATTTTGCCACGCCCATCCGCGAAACCCACAAAATACGAAATTTTTCACCAGTCCTGACATGCGTGCCAAATTTGGTGAGTTTTTGAGCATGTTGCGGCCCTGAAAATGGCGCTTACTTTGCAGAAAAAAGAAAAAAGAAAAAAAAAAATAATCCTAACAGTTTCAATAGGGTCCTCGCACTGTTAGTGCTCGGGCCCTAATAATACAACCCATAGTATTCGACAGGGAATTTTCGGTCCATTTTATTTCGCTTTACAAATTCGCCTCCACAAATTCAGTGGATCATATTCGACAGTAGCAACGCTTCCTTCAAAAACACACGAACACACACAACAGAGTCTCCAAAGCGTCATGAGAGATGGCGTTAAATGACCTCATGATGTCTCAAAACACATAACATTACAATAATAATCAACATAAACAATTTACCGAGCTCTAGTTTTACCACCAGACTGCTACAGATTCATTTCAACGTTGTTATGGCGCTTTTCCATTGCTGGTATGGCTAAGTAAGTTTCGGCTCGGCGCGGCACGGTTCGGCTCGCTTCGCTTTTCCACTGCGTGGTTTGGCTCGGCTCGACACGGCACGCTTCGCTTTAGCTTGGTTGCTTTTCCACTGCAGTTAGTACCGCCTCAAAGTGGGTGGGATTAGTATAAAAGCATTCGCTACAGCGGTGGCTGTTACTGGCTATTTAAATCTAGCGGGTTTGGTTTCTCGCGTTGCAAATACAATGGTAGTGACGATTCTCTCTGACCAATCAATGATCTGCAGTGATTCACGTCACATTTTAGTACCAGTACGGTACGCTAACCTCAACAGACAAGGTACCATTTAAAGCGAGCCAAAGCAAGCCGTACCGTACCGTACCATGCAGTGGAAATGCGCCATAAGTGAGCCGAGCCGTACCGTACCATGCTGTGGAAATGCGCCAAAGCGTGCCATACCGAACCATACCGTACCATACCATGCAGTGAAAAAGTGCCATTAGTGTTGACACAGAAACGCATAAATCCGAGTCTGAGAATCCGGAGACTCCGTCTACAAGACATAAAATAATTTAACGGCGTCTCTTGTGACGCTGTGCCGACGCTGCTGTGTTTTGAAGGAGGCGTGGCTTTGGAGATGCGGGATCTCAGGCTTTCAAAGCTAGCTTGCTATTGCTAGCCTCTCTGAAATTGCCTACCCTACCTTTAATAACACATCCAATCACACACACAAAAACAAACAAACGAAATGATCTGACAGTCTGTTAAACAGCAATGAGAAGCTTTATATCAGTATAGTATATACAAAACTTCTCTGTGTATTTACAAAAGTCAACACAAGGTAGAAAATGAACACTTCACAAAATCAAAAATTAAACATCAAATAAGTCAAATGAAAAAAAAAAACACTTATGATAGGGTCTCTTGTCATCAGGCAAACATCTGGGGCAAAAAAGGGCAAATGTTATTACAAATAAACACGAAAACACCTCAGATATTGTACAGTATTGTTTTAAATAATTCACAGAGACACAGATTAATCAGATCCCCAAGCTATAAAAAAAATTCACATGTATATATATTTTTTCTAAATTTCGCAATAATAATATTAATAATAATAATAATTCCACTTGAAATAAAAAAAAAGCAAAGCAAATCACAGTTTCTCCGGGTGACACAACAACGGCTGTATAAATAAGTTGATTATTAGAATGACAGATGTACGGAATTATAATTCCCATCCATGTGCCCCTCCTCTAAATGGACCAGTCTCCTTTTCCCATAAAATCGTCCTTGCTTCCCGTATTCACATGCAAAGATTTTCACAAAGAAAACGTTGTAATATAAGAGCAGTAAACGCTGTATCTGTGTACGTCACGTGATTAGAAGTATTTTCAAAACATGATAGAAATATGCTTGACGATCTTGTGTAGTTGCTCAGTTCAGTTCCGGAGGACGTCCCGTTCGCGTCCCCAAATTAAAACGGCAAAACGGTGCACAATGGGTTTTTTTAAGTGTACATATGGAATGGCTGTTCTTCGTAGGCATCGTCCTGAAAAATAAAAATCTCCTCTATATACAGACAAAACTCCAGGGTGTTGATCAGACTGCATTGGAGGAGCACAGATGTCTGCAGGACGAAATGATAAATTACAGACGTCAGTTGGAATTACATACACATCTCCGTTAGCGACAGCTCGGCCAGTTTCAATAAAATACGAATCAAACTCTCTCGCCGATGACACAAAGACAATTATGAATCAATTACAGTGCGTGCTTGCTGGGAAATTTGTATCATTGTGTTTCTGCACAAGGTAACCTGATCTGTCATTTTACGAGCTCGACCCCCATTGCATCTCAAGTGTTTCCTTCGATAAATACATTTACGTAGATCTGTCCATTTACATCATATTTCATGAAAATATGATTTGTTTTCGTTAAAAACAGAGTACAAGTCCATAGTCTTTCTTTCAAGCTCGTACAAGGATCAATATACGTCCTCTCATACACACATGCACATGTAATTCTGAATGTACACCCACATATATACACAAAGATATACGTAAATATAGACAGGTTGTTGGTTCGTCATTCTCGCCCCAGCGTTGTCCCTCGGTATGACGCGGCCGAGGAGGTGAAAGAATGATCTTTGAAAACAGAATAAACGAAAGAAGGAGAGAGAAAGGAGAGGCTTGGACCCATATTCTTCAGAGAGCAGAAGAGGCCTGGCTACTACAGCGCGCTTGCACAAGTCCTGTGTCATGTGGTGGAATCCACCTGGTTTTCCAAACGAGGTCTTCACACACTCATGGTCATGTTTGGAGAATACTACAAGGGGACACAAGAGTTAAAAAAAGAGTTTGAGTTTGTTTTTGAGAACTTTGAGGGGTCATACCATACACTTTTAGTGTGATATTTTAACAGTTGACCAAACGTTAGTCGATGAGAAGCGGCTTGGTTGATTACATTTTAATTGGAAGTAACACATTCTGTGACATCAATACACACACACACACACACACACACACATATATATATATATATATATTAGAGCCAGACCGATATATCGGCCGGCCGATATTATCGGCCGATATTAGGCATTTTCCAAAATATCGGTATCGGCAGTTATAATGGCCAATAAATGAATATTTAAAAAAAAAAAAAAAAGACGAAACATGCTTCAATCATCTCTCCTTGGCCTGTTATATTGAAAATGTATGTTTTACAATTTGCAGTATGATGTTATCTATTGCTAAATTATGGCTCATCATAGACTAGCTAACCACAAAGCTAGCTAATGCCACTATCATCAGTGGAAGACCGCTAACGTTAACATTTATGAGCTTGGAAACCACAATGAACTTTTTCTGCCTAAATAAAGTAATGATTACTGTATTTATAAGTAGCATATCTCTAGTTACAGTCCCTGCATTGTAAAATGTAAGTTATACTTGCGAGGAGTGACATAGAGAAAAAGTATCAAACGCATCTTGTGCAGAAAAGTTAGCTTTTCTTTTACACGTGTGTGAAATCCAACAATATTTAATAAAAAAAAAAAAAAAAAAAAATCTGCCGATATATCAGAATATCAGATTTTAAAACCCCAAAATATTTGTATCAGTATCGGCCTTCAAAATCCTTTATCGGTCGAGCTTTAATATATATATATACAGTATATTAGGCATCTAAATATATATATACTGTATATATATATATATGCCTAATTAGCCGCTATACATAAGCCGTCCATCATAATGGAACGGTCACAACACGACGAAGGTGTCAGCTAACACAACATTAAAAAGTGACCAAAAAAGTACCATAGAGAAAACCTGTAATATCGAGTTAATACATTTAAAAACAAGGGCTGTCGATTTAATGCATTAACTTAATTAGTTGTGAAAAAACAAAAAGCATTAAAATTATTAACGCCTGCCTCAGATCTACGTAGACCGTCTGTCATGTCACACTGTTGTTTGGAGACGAACATGATGAAGGGCAACAACTCTCTCACGATTCTCATTTAACACAATAATGACTTTAACCCTTGTGCATCAATTAAAAAAAGTTACACATAGGTAAAAAGAGGACAAAAATGTCCATGTCAAAAAACTGTCATAAAAATGTGATGCTTTGGAGCACAGACTTAAGTTTGGTATCATTTTAAAGAAGACCCTTTGCAGATTATTGCTGAAGTAAAAAAAATAATAATAAGGACATCCAAAAAAAAGTTATATAGGTATAAGTGTATGAAAATTATTTATAAAATAATATTTTATATAAAATATATATTTTTTAAATCAGGTTGAACTCAAAACTACAATAAAATCTAAATAGGTTGTGTTCCAAATTTGAGGATGATATCTCAAAAAATGAGCTTTCAGTAACAGTTTGTTTGGGCGTAGTAACATATTTTCCCCATTGGGTCCCTGCAAAACCCCACTGGAGCTCACAGTGATTGGATTTGAATTTGCAGTTTTTCTCTCTCAGTCTGACAAACACACACATGCGCACACACACACACATATTTTTTTTATTTATAACACACATACTAACCACACTCTGACATCCATACCAACACACCCACACAAATATTGTTGCATAATTTATCCAGTTGGCTCTATAGTATGCCGAACCAGAAAACAGGAATAAAGCGATATTTGTTTTATAGGCCAAACTTAAAAAAAAAATGACACCATCTGATAAAAAATAGTAAAAAATAAAATTTTGAAGCCTTGCCATCAGAATGAAAGCCTCTTAACAAAGATTGCATAATTTTATAGTTAACTGAACCGGGGATTAAAAATGGCAGTTTTAATGGGTTTCAATGGGGACATTTTTGTCCAAAAGGGGCTGAGAGGGAGTATTTTTTGTAGCTAAAGCAAAAAATATTTTTTTAAGAAAATGACGGTGAAATAGTAAAATTCCAATAAAAATACACACCTGTGCCAAGTTTTTTGCAGTTAGCTTTAACACAGGCAAAGTGATCAAAAAAACAAAACTGAAAAGGACAAAAATGTCCACAAGGATGCACAAGGGTTAAATAAACTTTTGGGGGTAATCACCACATTGCGTAATTCATTCGATTTAAATCTCGACAGTTTCACATCATTGTAATGGCATCATTGATTCTCACTAAGAGTGACGACACCTTGACTGTTCCAATATGGCTGGAGCGCCGACATGTATGGAGCTCTCGAATGTAGATCCATCATATACATATCTACCGTCTGTGATGGATAGATAATTAACATTTACACTCACCTAAAGGATTATTAGGAACACCTGTTCAATTTCTCATTAATGCAATTATCTAATCAACCAATCACATGGCAGTTGCTTCAATGTATTTAGGAGTGTGGTCCTGGTCAAGACAATCTCCTGAACTCCAAACTGAATGTCAGAATTTTGAGCGTGGCATGGTGTTGGTGCCAGACAGGCCGGTCTGAGTATTTTAAAATCTGCTCAGTTACTGGGATTTTCACGCACAACCATTTGAATGGTGTGAAAAGGGAAAAACATCCAGTGTGCGGCAGTACTGTGGGCGAAAATGCCTTGATGATGCTAGAGGTCAGAGGAGAATGGGCCGACTGATTCAAGCTGATAGAAGAGCAACTTTGACTGAAATAACCACTCGTTACAACCGAGGTATGCAGCAAAGCATTTGTGAAGACAACACGCACAACTTTGAGGCGGATGGGCTACAACAGCAGAAGACCCCACCATGTGTAATGGTGTGGGGGATGTTTTCTTGGCACACTTTAGGTCCCTTAGTGCCAATTGGGCATTGTTTAAATTCCCTAAGCATTGTTTCTGACCATGTCCATCCCTTTATGGCCACCATGTACCCATCCTCTGATGGCTACTTCCAGCAGGATAATGCACATGTCACAAAGCTCGAATCCTTTCAAATTGGTTTCTTGAACATGACAATGAGTTGACTGTACTAAAATGGCCCCCACAGTCACCAGATCTCAACCCAATAGAGCATCTTTGGGATGTGGTGGAACGGGAGTTTTGTGCCCTGGATGTGCATCCCACAAATCTCCATCAACTGCAAGATGCTATCCTATCAATATGGGCCAACATTTCTAAAGAATGCTTTCAGCACCTTGTTGAATCAATGCCATGTAGAATTAAGGCAGTTCTGAAGGCAAAAGGGGGTCAAACACAGTATTAGTATGGTGTTCCTAATAATCCTTTAGGTGAGTGTAAGTCAGGCAGGTAATGACCATGACCTCAAACATGGTTTATCATTTAAATCATGAAAGTAGTAGCCTAAAGTTAGTTACTTTACATGGCCGCTTGCTCTAACGTTAACCTATAGATAAATGTGCACTAGGTGCATATCCAAGTGTTCATGCCAGTTAACTTATTTTCTCAAATGCAAGTCGTTCAACACGTATCTGCACCTGGTAACACTTTATAATAACTACACGCTAATAATCATTAGTTAAGCATGAGTAAACAGTTAATTCATCATTCATAAAGCAGACATTAATAAGTTGTTTATAAATACAGCTATAAATGCTTTCTTCTTGATTTAAAAGCATATCTATAATTTGTTTAATAATTGTATTTTAATTATTTATTAATGATAAATGTATAATTTCTAAATGAAGTATTGCATTTTTTATAAACCAGTTATTTAAGAGTTTTCAGTGGTTTATAAGATTACTTAGAATATGCAAGTAAATGATTAATAAACTATTTAAATGTACATTCATATATCTTATTATTCAGACATATAGTGATGGTTACTTAGTGTGTTAATAAATGCTTTATTAACATGTATTTATGCTGCAATTCAGGGTTAATTCAGATAGTTATAAAGCATTTAGTAGTGGTCAGGGACAACTCCGGCGCAAAATGAACCTTTGGTCTAATTACACATTGCTACCTAGTCAACCGTTATCTGAGATTTGTTTTCATGATTGCCGAATGTAAATAGTTTTATCTCTAAAAACAGTTTAGCCTATAACACTAGTATAATGCTAGTACAGTATATAGGGCATAGAGTAATGACAAATAAAAATCGCTTGTTATTACCACCAACAAGGCTCAAAATAGCCCCATACCAACACGACAGCATAACAAGGGTCCCTACATTCAAACCGAAGCATTGAGAACTTTGTCAGTGTCCATACAGTTTAATAAGAAGATATTTTATACACACAGTCAACTTCGCGAATACAGGAAGAAGCCATCTTTGAAAAATAGTCTCTACCAGTCGATCTACGAGCGCCGATCCAAGTGCGCTGAACTGTGCAGAATCTCATATGGTCCGTTGTTTCCAGAAGAAACACAAACACAAACCGTTTATTTGTCTTCAATATGTACACGTAGCCTACTGTTCGCGCTCACCTTATCACCTTATTCACATCTCACCAGCGCACTTGGATCGGCGTTCGTAGATCGACTGTTAGAGACTATTTTTCCAAGATGGCTTCTTCCTGTATTCGCGAAATTTACTGTGTGTATAAAATATCTGCTTATTAAACTGTATGGACACTGACAAAGTTCTCAATGCTTCGTTTTGAATGTAGGGACCCTTAATATGCTGTCGTGTTGGTATGGGGCTATTTTGAGCCTTTTTAGGGGTAATAACAAGCGATTTTTATTTGTCATTACTCTATGCCCTATATACTAGCATTATACTAGCGTTATAGGCTAAACTGTTTTTAGAGATAAAACTATTTACATTCGGCAATCATGAAAACAAATCTCAGATAACGGTTGACTAGGTAACAATCTGTAATTAGACTAAAGGTTCATTTTGCGCCGGAGTTGTCCTTTAACTATGTCTGTGAGCTCATCTAAAGTGAGGACTATTCATGCCTTGCAAAGCATTTATAAAGGAGATTTAAAGGCTGTTAAATATTTTTATACATTGTTGTGTTTGTTACATTTTACTGTTTAGAATATTGATGCGCCTTTAAATCTCCTTTATAAATGCTTTACAAGGCATGAGTAGTCCTCACTTTAGATGAGCTCACAAAAATAGTTAACTAAACATTACTAAATGATTTATAACTACCTGTATTTACTACATTTACTTACACTCTCTAAGTGATCTTATGAATGACTGACAACTCTTAAATAACTGGTTTATAAATAATGCTATACTTCATTTAGAAATGATTAATTGATCATTAACAAAGTATGAAAATACAATTATTATAGATATACTTATAAATCAAGAAAAAAAAAACATGTATAGCTGTATTTATAAACTGCTTATTAATGTCTATTAATGCTTTATAAATGATGAATCAATGCTTAACAAATGATGAATAGCATGCAGTTATTATAAAGTGTTACATACAAAGGTACTTTGAGACAAGGAAATGACATACGCTCTCATTCTGGAAAGGGTTGAGGAAATTTCCGCCCATGTCTCCGTCATCTCGTGGTGTTCCCGGCTGGTTGCTCATGCTTAGGTTACCGGGAGAGTTCTGTACAGACAGATAGAAGTTTCATTTTACAGTTCAATATGTTTTGCAGACGAGGCAAATCATGTATGAAAATTCAGGCTGTCAATTTAAGACAACTTTTTTTACACAAGAATCGTCTAAAAATGTAATTAATGAGCATATCATGTAGTTAATTTGCTAAAATGTTGAATACATTGACAGATTTGATTTAAAATATTGAAAAAAACTCTTACCTTAGGCATACTGTCCATGTCAGCTGACCCTAAAGAAATAAAAATATAGATTTCCGATTTTAAAAATGATATTGTAGACGTGTAGTTGCAAAAGTAGTACTTTTAAAAGGCATGATTCATCTTCAATGACCACAAGGGGGCATGAGCATGCAAGGCAAAAAACGACAACAAATCAGGAAAATCAAGCATGAAAGCTGCAATTTCACATTTTGACATGCTTTGATACTCCTCAAGCAAAGTACACAGCACTCAAAGATGTCTAATAGTACTATCTAAAGTGGCTGTTTGTACAGAGACACTCTTACCTAAAGATCCATTCATGTGATGCGGCTCCATTCCCGCCATGCCTCCCATCGGACCGTCTCCTCCAGGACCAATAGGGAACTGTCAAACACACACATAGTTATGCAAAACACATATTAAATATGATACTACAACAAGAGCAGACAGAAAGACAGTCATTAATTACAGTACTATGAACAAATGCAACTCAAAATGAACTGAGATGCATGTGTGCAAATATTTGACATTTATCTACTGTCTTACGTTTTGCCGGTTTCCTCCGGGCGGCACTGCGTTGATCATGGTGTACATATTTTCTCCCGAGTTTGTCGAGTCTGTACAGAAAGAACAAAACACTCTAGATCATCGACATATATTCAGCTAATGCTCCACTGATGGTTTTAAAAAGTATTTGGACACATTTTAAATATCACTATATTAGTAAACACAATACTTAAAAGGCATTTAACACTTTAAAAAAACTGTGCATACATTCAACATTAATAACACTTAATTTATATATATATATAAGTAAAAAATGTAACAGTAACAGTAATAACAGTTGATATATTCAAATCTTTACAAAACATTACATTATGCAAGGTTAAATAATATATCAAATAGATATATTGATAAATATAAATAAAGTATATACAACATCTTGCACACTTTAAAATATTGCATATATTAAAATAAAAACGATATTGTTATAATAAAAAATATATATGATAAAAAAACACATTTAGCACTGTAATTATTTAACTATAGACATTTCAACTGTTAAAATAAAAATATATGAAATAAATAAATAGAATACATATACATGTATGTACAGTATATTAATACATTTTATATTCTATCTTGCATATTAAAATCATTAACACTCAAAAATATTTTTAGTATTTTATTGTTATATTTCAGAACTGTGTGTAAACTCTATTGTACATATGTAATATATATATGTAATATATATATATATATATATATATATATATATATATATATACACACTCTAAAAAATGCTGGGTTGTTTTAACCCAATTTTGGGTCAAATATGGACAAACCCGAAATGTTGGGTTAAAAATGTAATGTAAAAATTTAACCCAACGGCTGGGTTAGTCCATATTTGACCCAAAGTTGGGTTAAAACAACCCAGCATTTTTTACAGTGTACAATTAATACATATAGATAATTAAAACAATAAAACACACACACACGCACACACACGCACACACACACACACACACACACACACACACACACACACACACATATATATATATATATATTAAAGATATTTATTAATTAATTAATTAAGAAAAAATTAAAAGAAATTTAATGTAGAATATATTAATACAATACAATAATTATTCCCCCCGGCCCCTACCTGCAGGGCTAGGCATGATGGGAGTCCCTGGGGGCCCTCCTCCACCCGGTGGACCCTGAGGAGGAGAAAAGACAAATATTGTTCTAAATCTCATGTAACACAGTTTAATTAGTTACATTTGAATGCACTTGTGGCATATACATGTGTAAATGTGAGGATAGTCCTGAGTATGTGTGTGTGTGTGTTCATGACAGAGGCCTGAGGCGCTTGCTGTGGTCAGCACTGTGCATATCTGCTCTATCCTCTCTCTTCCCAAATCTAATTATCTCTCCTCCTCTCTGCTGACTCGGCTCTGCCTTCCCGAGCACCTCGTCTTGTCTGGCTGCTTTCAGTAAGCTACCACAGCTTCCCCTCCACAAATCATCTCAGCAGGGAGTTACTGACAGCGTTTTAACAGAATAACTTGTGTAAATGTCTTAAAACGACATGTTTAATCACACTGCGTGTCTCAAATGTGTTTCCATGCGTCTGGCCGCGTCTAGTTGTTTGAAGGACTTTTTGATTTTTAAATGACTTTATACTAGCCGTGTGCCTCATTCATGCAAATATATAATATTATAAACATAACAAAACATTTATAACAACATCAACAATAAAGATATGTTTTTAAAAATGTTACAAGATTTACAAGAATAAAACATTGCCTGGCCCAAAAAAAAAAAAAAAAATGGACTTACAGAGGCAAATGCTTTGCTCTTGCTCTGACCAAAAATGGATGCACCTCTTGATGGAAATAAATGTTGTGATGTTATTTCCATTAAGAGGTGCATACTTTTTTGGTCAAGATCTTGTATTGTCAATGTAAGAGTCCAGCACTCTGTAAAGTCTCCTTCAGCACATCCCAAAGACTCAGGACTCAGAGGAGACGATTCACGTGTGAAAATGATTCTTCATGATCCTCACAACCATTCTTTCACAATCTGAGCCTGATGAATCTTGACATTATCATCCTGGAATATGGCCATGATCTGTCTCAAACATGGTTGTTTAAGAAACAAAAAGCTACAGAAGAACTGTTGCCAAACATAAAACATGATAGAAACATTAATCACTGAAATAATGATCCAGTCATAGACTCTCCTGTTCGGACTCGTTCATCAAAATGAACAAATCTTTTTTCGATTCATTTGGTTCATTGAACCAAATGACTCGAAAAAAGATTCGTCTATTTATATATATATATATATATGTATCATTTATTCTTATAATTTGGATCTGCTGAGGACACAGGACTGTGGGAAATATCTTGTGATCTGATGAATCTCTTCACGGCTGTTGGTGTGTAAATGGAGAGGGTCACGGCTCTTACCACATAACTCCCTGGAGATGCTGATGAATACGGGATCTTAAATGCCACGTGGATCCGATCAGACAGAAAAACAGAGAGAACGTCAAAAAAAGCAGATGCTCTTTAAGTGCAAACATTTATCTAAAGCTGTAGTGGCTGACATTTCACAACAAATGATTGTAGAAATGACTCACCGAGTTGGAGTTTGGTGGATTTGGCCACGGTCTTCCTCCGGGACCCCTACAGTAAGGCGAGATGTGTTGTACTCATTAACTTTTCTAAGGCTATGGTGGGAAATAGTCTTTGTTTTATGGCAAATGGATTGTTAGTGTAACAAGAAGTACGTACATATTCATCCCAGGCATCCCAGGACCTCCAAGAGCATTGAGTGGTGGTCTCATGCCCCCTCCATATGCCTGGAACAATAATAATAAAAAAAAGAAATGTAGCAAAGAGTCTTAGTGGTTTAGATGAGCGATCCGTGTCATGGTCTTACCTGTGGCCCAAGAGGAACCATCCCTCTGGGCGGAGTCATTCTCTGCATAGCTCCGCCCATATTTGGATGACCTGTCCAATCAAAATGGAAATTAGTAAATTAGCAAATGGCAAACACATTGAGAGATGAACCTCAAAAAAAAAAAAAAAAAAAAAAAAAAACATATTTCACCACCCCCCCAAAATAACTATTCATGTCTCTATATGTATATATTTAATATAATAACAATGTAAAATGGATATAATGTAATATTATATATGGCCAATTTTCTTATGGTCAGTTCACATCAAGGATGATAACTATAACTATAACGATAAATACATAGTTTTAAAAACGCAGCGTTTTTATAATAAACAGAACGATGTCAGGCTAGTTTTGTCATCGTTATAGTTATTGTCTTTGGTGGTGTGAACGAGCTTTAAGGTGAATCTCAAGAAAGGGTGTAAATATTAAAATATTCAGATATTCAGATCCAAATATTCTATGTTTCAAAATATATTTTAATATAATAATAATAACATATTTTATATGGCTGTATTAAATTTTCCCTAAGGTGAATCTCATGAAAGCTGTCAAGAAATGTTTAAACATGTATGAATAATATTTCACTGCACCCCTATTAGTATTTTCATAACAATTAATCATCAATCAATGAATCTAATTTTGGTTACTGCAAATAAAATAGCATTTTATAAAACAATATGCTTTTTATAAAGTATTTAAACATTGTAAAAGTATTTCATTTATGCAAATAAAAAAAAAAAAAAAACATCATTGTGTCCAGACTTGATTTCCATTACTGCATTACCATAATGAGAATGAGATTTTTTTCCCCCGCATTACGGTAATGAGAATTCTGGGGGGAAAGTGCTTAATTGCTAAGAAAATAATGTCATTATGGAGAAAATCTTAACGGTCCTAAAATAGGCTTCGACTTTCTTTATGCAAAACATATTTTTCTATTTTTTATTTGGTGTTAAATATGACCAAACATTTCACCCTATAAGATGGTTTAATTAATTATTCTCAAACAAACCTTGTTGTCTTGATGGGTCCATGCCACTGGGTAATAACGGCTGGTTTCCAGGGACTCCACCTAATGCCTGAACCAGTGAGATACAGTACAAATTAATATACATTTGTCAACATCGTCCAAGCAGGAGTAGATAAGGCCCATTAGCTGCCCTTGGGCTATGACATTAGATCAGGACCCAAAATATCACGTTCAGGAGAGCGAGACAGTATGACAGGCTGGAAATAAAATGTTAAGCCTTAAGCGACAGCAAAAATACTATTAGAGGGAGATATTAGTCTTGGCTGAAAAGTCTTACTATGACTCACTGCAAGTTAATTAGACAAGACTAAAATAAAACATTTAAAACTCCAATTACTCCACCGTCAGTGTGTATTTCTGTGCAAACGGTTACGCACCTGATTGGGTATTCTGAGAGGTGGCCTGGGGCCGCCAGGATAGCGTGATGACATGAACGGCTAGAACAAAAAGAAGAGATATCAAATATGATTATAATTAGCAAAAAAGTCTTATTCTAATGTCAACATGAGATCAAAATTAAGAAACATTCCTCTGCATTGACTCATGAAAACACCATCTAGATGGTGACCATACTGATATGTAGTCTTTTTTTAAGAACTGTACACACCAACTGAACTAGCTTTTCTTCAGCTCTAGGGGCATTTACTTAAAGCGCCAGCAAGATCAATAGCACCGAGAACGTCTCCGGAGAACAAAAAACAATTATTTCCAAGCATCCAACCGAACAAGGCCATTTCCACCTCCACATCTGAGGTGAGATTAAGAAAAAACCCTCGATGAGAAAGTAAACATACTATATGTATTTAAGACCACAAGCCTTAAGAAATTAACCAAATATAGTAGGGCTGTCAGTTAAACGCTTTATTAACGGCGTTAACGCAAACCCATTTTAACGGCGTCAATTTTTTATCGCGCGATTAACAGTCTTTTTTGGCCTCGCAAACGTTTTTTCATGCGTGGCATTAGGGTTGGGTATCGAGAATCGAGTATCGATTGGAACCGAGACTAACTTTTCGTTTTTCCCGGAATCGTTCAAAAGTTAAAATTTCGATTCCTAGTTTCGATATTCACAGTACGCTGAGCGGAAGAAGAAACCGCTGAAAAACACCAATGAAGAAGCGTCTACCAGAAGTGTTGGCATAACCACGCGAGTCGAACATGAGTACCTTACGTCAGCGATCCAAAGTGTGGCTTCACTTTTCTAAAAATAACGAAATCTTGGCAAAATGCAAAATTTGTGATAAAAGGAGTATTTTTACAGAAGGAGTATTTCCTTTAGAAAGGATTATTTCCTTCAGAAAGGCCGTTGGTTAGCAAGGTTAGCTAAACTTTTTTGACCCTGCCTCTTAAAAGAATCGAGAATCGTTAGGAACCGGAATCGAAACAAGGAATCGCAATCGGAATCAGAATCGTTCAAATTCAAACGATACCCAACCCTACGTGGCATGCGTAGCGCTATGAAACCCATTCATTTCAATGGTTGCTTCATTGACCAAAGCGCAAGTGGATCTAGCTAGACCAGAAACAAAACAAGAGGAAACAAAATAAGCACACACTAGTTTGGGCTTGCGAGCCGGCCAAATAGTAGGTTAACGTTACGTTTTGAGTGAATGACGAGCGTGAGGCGCCGAAATGGATGCCAGTAAGATTCTGAATGGAATGTTTACTTTTAAAATGTTGCCAAGATTGACAAGACCAAAGTAATCTGTGTGTTTTGTCATTGTGAACTGAGCTATCATCATCGCAGCACGTCCAGTCTGAAATATCACTTGATGATGGCCAAGCACACACCTAGACGATGCGAATTCTCCGCCCCTCGTCAATATCAGGACTTTTATTGATAGACAGTGTTAAAATGTGTGAGAGATTATTTGCTCCAAGTGAGAATGTTAGTGTGAAATTGAACAGAGTATAGACCCTTTTACAGTTGGTAAACATGGTGACGTTTTTTTGTGGGCGGAGCTTAGGTGGAGGCAGAAAGATCCATCTGGCCGCTTCACTAACGCTAGTTAGTAAGGATTGTTAGCTTGTTTTTTAACAATGACTGGAGAAAATCCGATATTATCTTAATGTGTAAGGTCCCTCAGTGTCCAGGACCGCGATTGTTATTTTCAAAAGTTATTTTTAACGGACGGAACCAGATTGGCCGACCTGTAGCCGCCTACACGCTCACTCAATGCATGGACGATCTGACAGGATTAACGTACGTTACCTCGGTTGAGTGACCTGACTTCTACACCTACCTTATAGAGAAACCGATCGTAAATAGAAACTGAGGGCATATAAATCTTTAGATGCCTATATGGTCCTGTACAAGACTTGTGTGTATGATCCGCAGTTCTGCCGAGTCAGCGCCGAGACCACAACAATGTAAAGAGTGACATTACAGTGCGATTTTAATGATGTGAATATTTTCTAGAAATAAAAGTTCCAGATAAAGCATATTCATTTTTCATCAATTCTTGCACCAAACAACACAACAAGATGACATTTAATAATAGTAACAATTATTTAAGCTCCTTATTATGTAGCCGAATCTGTGCTGTTTTGCATTGACCGCCTCCAGTTTTCACTTTGTTTTGCCTCCAGCTAGCGCCGTGACGTAACTGTGAGGGGTCTATATGCCAATGCTGTTTTCAATAAAAAAACATTTGCACAAAGCAAGCCGATCCACTTTTACATGTTGATAAGAGCATTAAAATGAGAAAAAGATAACGGGACAAAAACAAAAAAAGAGACATTTAGAAAAAAATGTGCGATTAATTGTGAGTTAACTGACAATAATGTGATTAATCGCGATTAAATATTTTAATCGTTTGACAGCACTAATATATCGATTGTTTTCCTTGAATAATTGGAGACGATGATAAGACATCCAGTTTCGGCGAACCTAAAAGATCATTACAAATCACATTGTGGATCTGATAAACTTGGGTACGACATGTATTCAGACTGTACGATGATGACATCTATTGAATTTTAGGCTACGACACATAGAAGAATGAAACGTCATCAGTATGCGCTAGTGGTAAACAAACAGAGCAAGATGAATCACACTTTGGCAATTGTGGTTTTTATGTGCGTTTTTAAAAGCGGAGGAAGCGAAAGCGGGGAATATGGACTAGGGAAAAGGGAAAAGAGGGCAACTTGGCATGCTAATCTAGCAAATGGAGCTTGAGGTAAGTAGTTTTAAGTTTTAGCGCCAAGTCGCGTTGACCATTTCATGTTGCATTTTTATTGGCTAGTCAGTTAGACGTAGGTTGTAGCAACAAACACACTGTGAGATGATCATGCTAAATTTATGACAATTTAAAAAAAAATTAAAATCATCGTCATTCTCCCGCGGCCCTCACTCGTCCTGCTCGCCACAGTAAACATGATGAATGGCGACTGTAGAACGCAAAAGCCGAATCCCGGACATTTTGGCCGATCTCGAAACACATTTTCGGGCAGACTCATGCTGCGTTCACGTGCTATGGAAAGTAGGATATTTTCCACTTGTGAATTGGTATTCACCAGTGTGTTGCGTTCAAGTGCTTTTGTTGTCGTAATGTGGTAAAAAGATGGACATCCAGACCTGTTATTTAGCTAAAACTATTATAGATTGCTCAAGTCATCTGCAACAGCAAGAAAATGATTTATCGAAACTCAAAAGGTAAATAATATGCTAATATATTTTCTAGATCATGAATAGTATATATTTTTACCATTCACGACTCTTGCGGTGCTCTCCGCCATTTTGAAAAATTCAAAGGTTATCTCCATTAAAATATTCTACGAGTTGCCCAGTAGAAAATACCACATGAGGGGGTGTTCATGTGCATTTTCCACGTCGGCTTTTGGTATTTACCATAATTACCATAGCACATGAACGCAGCATTAATATGAAGACTCACTAGAATCAAGTGCATTCTGGGAGTTGTTGTCTTTCCCCCACATAAGCCAAAAATACATTTTCTGGCTTTTCTCAGTCTAGAAATCTCCAAATTCAAAAATAATTTCACATTTCTTCTACATAAATGACCCATTTGATATACACATTCATCTTTCCAGAGGTGAAGTATCCCTCTAAATGAATGCACCTTTCTGCCTGGAGTTTTACTTCATCTTTCCAATCTACTCTGCCAACAATTCGCAGATGACCTGAAAAACACCAACAAACATGTATGTTTGAGTTTGAGAATCTCAGTTGAGGAACAGCTCAAATGAAAATGTCATAAAGCCAGTCTATGTTCCTTCACAAGCCGCTTGTGTGAATACAAGTATTCATTTCTTTCTTACTGACCCCAAAGTTTTTATTCAAGAGTCTTGTTGTGACGTTGCACAATATGTCCAACCTTTCTGTAAACAAGTGAAGACTTAAAATTGATCAGTTCACCAGGCGTTGGAGTCTCATTTCAGAGATCAAAGCTCAGGCCAATCTGTCTCAAAGCCGACATCTATCCATAATTAAGGGAAATAAGAGGTTCATTGAGAATCAGTCATTATCAGGTGAAAATTGGACATGCATTTCTTTGTTCATCAAAGAGAACGTAGACTTGGACAGAGATCATGTTGTGACTTGAATGTGCTGAATATGTTAAAAAAATTCTGCCATTTTTCTGTATACTGTACGTGTGCAGCTCTTTTAAAAATACATGCAGAATTACGAAGATGGTGAAGTCGAAACAAAAGGCTGTTTAGTCAGTCTTAATACTTCTTACTTCAATGCTACTTAAGGAATATTTGCGTAAACAAAAAAGTAAGAGTATGTTAGGATTTTCATGTGCGGTTAAACAGTGGCGATCAAATGAAGAGGTAACCATAGCAACAGCAGGCTGCTTTAGTACTTTCCGTACTCAGGATCCATATTGGCTGATTCATCGATTAAAACATAAATACTTCCGTTATCTATCACTTTATTATATTTCAATTTCACATGTATTCATGGGTTCTCACTTTTTATTAGAGTGATTGCTGAATCTATGCATGGTTAAAAGCATTTTGATTCAAACTGATTCACTAATGAATAATTCAGACCATTTTGAACCATTTGAGTAATCTCTCACAAAGTTTTACTCAACACAAGATTAGTGGAATCTATAAATGAAATTTTGTAGCAGACAAAACTAGAAATATGTTTGAAACTGTTTTTTCCAGGAATTTGCTAAGTTTTGATGTTTTGGCTAACTATATTAGGTGTTCCTAACAGTTTGGACCTGAAAATTTACTTGATTATATACAATCGGGGCATGACATTAACTTTTTTGCTCACTAGCCACTGTCTAGTGTTTTCCAAACTTTCTAGCCACTCAGCATTTTCACTGGCCACAATTTTGACATCGATACCATAGGAAAAAAACTGCCATATAGATATTTTTGATATTATCTCAGCATTTGGCAGCTGGTATATTAGGTAGAGCCAGACCGATATATCGGCAGGCCGATATTATCGGCCAATATTAGGCATTTTCCAAACTATCGGTATCGGCAGTTACTGTATAATGGCCGATAAATGAATATTTCAAAAATAAAATAAAAACGGATGAAACACGCTTGAACCATGTCATGAGTGATGGAGTTGTATAGTTTGTCCACCAGTGGGCATTTTATACCATCCCTGTTGACAACACTCGAGACATACATCGCTTGAATAACGATTAAAAGAACATCCCCATCAGTTCTCTTAACTCAAAAAAGCATGACAAAATTTGTGACTATCATGTCCAGTTTTGCTGCTGTTAAATAAGCCGAGAGTGAAGCGGAATTAGCTAGTAATAGTTACGTTACGTTGTTACAGTGTAGTTGGCTGACTGTCTTTTTAACTTTTGACAATGTGACTGAAGTGTTTCTTTAATAGCGCATGACAGTTATAGCAATAAGATGTATCATCTCTCCTTGGCCTGTTGAAAATGTATGTTTTACAATTTGCAGTATGACGTTACCCATTGCTAAATTATGGCTCATCATAGACTAGCTAACCACAAAGCTAGCTAATGCCACTATCATCAGTCTGTTCTGTTGTGACAAAAGAAACAAGTTTGCATTATCATATTATTTTAGTTAAAACTCATAAATTACTACAAATAACTAATGTTAGGGAAATCTGTAAATTTTTTGTTGCGCATTTCGGAATAAAATAAATAAATAAATAAAATTTTGGCCGATATATCGGAATATCGGATTTTAAAACCAACAAATATTTGTATCGGCCTTCAAAATCCTTTATCGGTCGGGCTCTAATATTAGGCTGCTGTCACTTTAAGACCTGACGCACAGATCCATCATACTGTTGTAAATAGCCAATATACTTTATGTGCACGCATTTTGGTTGTCAGCACAAAATCTACAGTATTAGAGTAAAATTATGCTAAATACGCACAATCCCTCGGCGAAATTCAAGCCCTGAAACAGCAACAATATTCATCCGGAACAAATGAAACGAGTGAGTGAAGGGACGCGGGTTTGTGTGTCACTCACTGTCAGAGAGAGAGAGAGAGAGAGAGAGAGAGAGAGGGAGTGTTTTAGATATTTCAGTATCAATATGTATCAAAAAAACTATATTTTTGATAACACTCAACGCATTCTCACCCCAAGGCGTCAACTTTGACCATGCTTCAATATTTGACGTTTTAGGCGCCCTTTAGCGTCCCTTACTGTACATGATGCGATCCTACGGCGTCATCTAACTGACGCTAAAGGAAAGCGTCAGTTAGAGGACGCGGTTAGGTTTAGGTATGGGGTGGGGGTAGGGTACACGCGATCCTAGGGCGTCATCTAACTGACGCTAAAGGGCGCCTAAAGCGTCAGATATTGAAGCATGGTCAAATGCTTTCCAAGGCATCAGTTAGGTGACGCCTTGGGGGTGAGAATGGGCTGTAACACTAGATTGCACAGTTTATTAGTCCAGATGCCTTTTAAATTGAAAAATACTAGGGATGCACCGAAATGAAAATGCTTGGCCGAAACCGAAAAAGAGGAAACCAAGGCTGAAAACCGAAACACTGGAATTATGCCAATTAATAGTACCATTGCATTTATGGTTATGACTGTGTACAAACTCAAAAAAATTCAACGAAATATTCGGATATATCGGCCGAATATTCGGTGCATCACTAAAAAATACAACCACATTTGGTGTGTGTTAATGTCAAGCCCTGTGTAAAGTTATATACAAAGTCAAAAGTCATTGTATTATATTCACACAATGATATTTACTACTCCAAGAGAATGTTTTATTGTTTTATTGTTCTCAGCTATGTTTTATGGATATATCAACATTAGTGTTTCCAAGTCTGTGGTTTTCCCACAGAATTGGGCTACTTTTAAATTGTTACAGCTGGTTGATTTTAGACAGATTTGGCACTCCAACACCAACCCCCAACCCCCTGGATATACAAACTCCCCAAAGATTTAATCGAATTGGGCTATTTTTGATTGTCCATTAGGCTAATTTTGTTGTGCTGACCTGGAAAACCCTGTCTCGGACACATACAGCATGAGTATAGCTCCATTTTATTTAAATTTACAGTATAGCTGTATCGTATCTCTGACATTTGATTTCTGAAATCTTGATCATGATGTACCCACACTAAAATAAGAGCGCATGTGTATCTGTCTCTCTGCCGGGAGCTCTGTGTTAGAAGCGGTACATGCTCTCAGGGATGTGTCTCAGTGTCTCAGTGCTGTCTGACATGCTCACCGCGGCCCTGGACACCTCACAGTCACTGATTAATTATGGACCGAGGTGAGAGGCCTGCATTTGTCCTCTTTAATAATGGATGAGTGAGGTCTGTGGACTTCGCCGAGGTGAACAGAAAGGTCTCCTTACAGGTAGAACCGGCAAGAGAGTACATTCTCAGCCCATGTTTACTACCCTCAGGTTACAAGCCGTCAGTGGTGGAGGAGTACTGAATCTCAGTACTTAAGTAAAAGTACAAATACCCAGATAAATATTTATTTTAGTAAAAGTAGAAGTAACACAATGACAACCATACTTAAGTAAAAAGTAAAAAGTACCTGATTTTAAATATACTTTAAGTATTAAAAGTAAAAGTACTTGCATAACAATTGATTCTCTTAATGACTATTTTCTAATGATTAATAAAACATTAAATTCTAACTTATTCAACCTAATACTCCTATAATGATGTTCAATAATGATGGAAAAAAAATGTCACCATTTCTGAAACAAGCTTGCAATTAGGCAATATAAACCATGCTTATCCTTACTAACTTATATGTTAATAACTATGTTTGGCGATTAATTTATGGTGCAATTCTGAACCTCTTGGCTTGCCATAATCCTAACCAAACGTATATTACACAAGGTGTGTTTCCTATGTACGTAAAAACAAATTTCCGCGTATAAATTGCACGATAAACACTTAGTTGATGTATCTACTGTATAGCAACCAAACGTCACTGGTGAGACAAACGTGCAACGAACGGACGGTCAGATTACGGTTTGGCAGGGGAAAAACTGATCAGAAAATGTAACAGAAGTTGTAGAAATGTAGTGGAGTAGAAAGTAGAATAATTGCTGCAAAATGTAACGAAGTAAAAGTAAAAAGTATGCACTATTTATTCTACTTAAGTAAAGTAAAGATACGTGAAAAATGTACTTAAGTAAAGTAACAAAGTATTTGTACTTCGTTACATTCCACCACTGCAAGCCGTGCTGATCAGGAACCAAATTTTTTAAAGTACTGTGTATATATATACCACAAGCACAGACCCCAGATCATCGGTCTATGATGTTTTATGAATACCTGCCCAGGTCTAATATCTAAAAGCCAGAATAAAATGGAACAGGCCATTCATTAATCTAATATCTGTCCACTGCATTATTCATGGCTTAAGCGTCCTAAAAATAACACACCGGCACAATCATTCATCTCTCTAACAGGTTTTGGCAAAAAAGAAAGGTGATCCGGCTTAAGGCTGGAATTTGGAGTGTGTCCGTACGTGCCTGTAGACTACTCTATTTTTATAACAAAGTGAACATGCATCAGAGACTAATATCAAGGATGCACTGAAATAAGTATAGACATTTCGGCAGATATGCTGATTTTTTAAAATCGCGTCAGATAGATTATCATATAAATCTATCTTGATATTTTAAAGCTTTCCAATCTAGAAGTGGTTCAAAACATCATGACATTAATGTACAGTTCATAATGTACAGTATTTTTTATAATATAATAAATGTAAATATTATGATGCAATATAATAATACATTTATATAATTAAATTATAATAATATTTGTCCATCATTCATATTGTACAGAATTATAATGCATAATATAATATAGTCATATTCAGACCATAAAATATTCATACAATTAAAATGCATTCATACTATACATGCTTAATAATATAATATACCAATAATGACAATTTGAAAAAATGATTATGCCAGATATATCAGTACTATATCTTTTATCTGCCAATATTCAAAGAAACATTTATGCATCTTTCATAATGTACATTATAATAACATGATGCATACATTTTCCTTTAGCCTACAAAGAATTTTTTTTAGTTCATTTGGCTATATGCCATAATTAAATAAAAAATAATAATTTCAGCTCATCTGTATCAAATTTCAATATCAGTGCAGGTTATAGTTATTATATATATATAATAAACGTAATAATAAATGTAATAAACACAATTTAATGAATTACTGAATTTATGGTGTCAGCTTGTCACTGGGACAGGACAGTAAATGTGGACCCGCTGCACCCCCTCGATGGGTAGATAAGGTATAAATCTGTTTCTGGTGATGTTAAAGGGTACAGAAGGTGTACCTCTGAGGGTTCTGCCCCAATAACAAGCTTTGTGACCCAGCATATCCATCGAAAGCTCTTCTGTCTACAAGCTTTGCACATCATTGCTTTGCTGCAGCAAATAAAACAGCTTGAAGCCATGGATAAAGACGGAGAACTCCAGAAGCTTCCCTTGGGAGAATCATCTCCATTAGTCTGGTGGGAGAGCAGTATCTCACACTCGGAGTAGAGTGATGCCCAGCATGCTTCACTCTGACTCTAATCAGCAGGATCTCTAAGGCCTCCAGCCCTGCTGCAGTACCATCTATTCCCAGTTATCAAGTTACATCAAATTATGCGTATGAAATATTAAGTGCTTCTGGACACCCCTGTTCCGCCCAGTAGAACGCAAAGAGACGAATCACTGATAGTCAAACAGCACAAAGTGCTTACAGAAGTTGTATGAAAGTTGCTAAATTTGATTCAATAGCTCAAATACATTTTCCAGCAAAACACACACATTTATACATAAATATACATACATATATATATATCATTAAAATGAAAGTCAACATAACATTCATTTTCCTAAATATAATAACTTGCTCGGCCACAGAAACGGTCATGATCTAATCAATTACTGAAAAGTTCCATTTCGTTAAGTGACACATCATGAAAGAAAAATCTGATGTCACTTCAAGATTACAAAAACTTATCGTACGGATAATATGAATCTCAGATGATTATACATCAAATGATACAGATGATTTTTGCAATCAAACCAAAATTTAGCTGGAAAAAATGGAAGGCCATCCACACAAAAATGTATTTAGACACAATTTGTAATTGTATGAATGTCACTACATATGATTCAAAGAAAATAACTTCTTCACAAAATATTAGATTTAAAATGATAAAACAATAGATATACAGTTAGGTCTGGTTTCACATACAGGGCTTAGATTAAGCCAGTATTAAGCCTTAGTTCAGTTAGGACATTTTAGAAACGTGCCTTAGAAAAAAAAAAAACCTTAGTGGTATGCATCTTGAGGCATAACAATGGCATATATGATATATTTATACCGGTAAACACACATTTATGAAACATCAGTGTAAGTTGCTTTCAGTTAAAAACATGCATTTTAGTCTGAGACTAGCTTAAACCTTGTCTGTGAAACCAGGGGATAATATTAAAAACAGATCAAAAAGTGATAATGGAACATGTTCATAGTAAATGTGACTTTATACACCAACAAAAAACACCAGGCGACTAAAACACTGATCAAAAACGATACAGATAAGTGGAGTTTGTAAAGACAAACGGTTGAGTGACAGTGTTATGAGGCTTTCGGGCCTTCGGGAGGCACTGTTACACTAAACTTCTCTGTTTGATCTAATGACAGTCTGTTGGATATCAAAGACTGTTGCAGAGGCTGATTCACTACAACAAAGACAAAACAATAGAAAAACTTATTTGAAACGCTCCATTCTCCGTTGATCGCATTTTCCATCATCAAAACCTCAATAATACCACAACGCTAATGGCATGTCTCATCACAGATGCTTAGGTTGTAGAACATGGTGTATATATTAATATGTATATATTTATGCATGAACATACACATTCTGATTGCGCCCGCTGATTTAACAAGACTTAAACAGATGGCACTTTAAAGTCTCAATCCGTGAGTGCTGAAAGCCAAGAATCAAGTTTAGGAATCGGATGATCCGATGAGAGTTTCTGACACAAAATCATTTCCAGCACAGATGTACTGCAGTAAAGCAACCACAAAGCATCCGCAGAACACCTGACTGTCAAACCATCTGCCTATATTACTCAAACCTATACAGACTATAGACATACAGCATTCGGTAGAGTCTGCACTCACTCAGCTCACATTCACAAGCCCGATGGATCAGTGGATTTCTTCATACTGTCTGAGCTTTAAGATTAAAGGCTAGCAAACACTTGTCCTCATTTGACCACATGAAACAAGGGGACGGGTTTGTTAGATCCCAGCGGTGTTTGGGAAGACACTTTCAAACGACAAGACAAATTTAGAATTAAGCCAACATGACATTAAAATTGAACCAATTTACTTACTTAAAACTGTCTTCAGATAGACTTCATCATACTCATATTCTAGTCAGAATGTGAGTCTGATACTGCTCCATAGGGCTTTGATTATGAGGCGTGTAAGTACACACTGATGGCCTAAGACACGAAACGAGCGCTTCGTTTTGAGAAAACGAACAGTTACCTCTTGTTAACAGCCGTCGAACTGATCCAAATCACATGTCAGCGCGTCACACATTGTTTACACAGAGATTTCGGAAGTTTTACCTTTCACTAAACATATTTAGATATTCGGGAAATCGCAATGGAAGACAAATTCGATATATCTAAATATTTTTAGTGAAAGGTAAAACTTCAGAAATCTCTGTGTAAATGCGTGATGTAGACGCGCGAGAGATCACTTCCGGCGTTAGGTTGGAGACGGTTCAGTTCGGTTCAGTTGGACATGTGATTCGGATGAGTTCGACGGCTGTTAACAAGAGGTAAAAACTATATAAATACTGTTCGTTTTCTCACACAAACCGCTCGTTTTGTGTCTTAGGCCATCAATGTGTACTAGTCATTAAATCATGTTTAATTTTGACTTCTCTGTGCATGCCCTTTGAGGTGGACCCCCTAAACCTGCATTATATGACTGACAGACAAGAACGGTTTGACCAAAAAATGTCAAAATTGAAAATACTGTGGAAACCTACATCTTGAATGCCCTTGAGGTAAGCTTAAACATAACAAAATTTTATTTCAAAGTGAACTATCCCTTTAATCGAACCAGGGAAAAAAACTCTGCACTCAATTGGATAGACCTACAACCAATCAGAGCAACGCAGTAAGTGATGTATGTTGAGCGACTCAGTTGTCAACAGAACTGAACCAGTGTTGCCAACTTAGTGGCTTTGTCGCTATATTTAGCAAGTATTCAGACCCCTCTAGCGACACGTTTTCAAAAAAGAGACTAGCGACAAATCTGTTCACTCCTCCGCGTCCAGACTGCAAAAGAATCGCGCAAACGAGTCACTATTTTTAGCGACTTTTCAGACCCCGACTTTTTGCTTTCTCGCTGCCATCACTCACTCTAGCTAACGTTACGTCTACCCTGTTCAGTGAATCTTTATCACTTATCACTTATCTGCTTTTCTTTAAAGGTCCCCTGACATAAAATTTTCACTTTCTGAGGTTTTTTAACATTAATATTAGTTCCCCATAGCCTGTATTTGATCCTGTCTAGAATTTTCAATCGGTGTAAACCGAGCTTTGGCTATTTTTCTCTTCTCTGCAGCTCAGACACGCTGATCTTGAATCTCCTCGTTATTACGTCATATCGAGGAAAGGTTACCCCACCTTTCTCTGCTTTGCCCCCCTGGAGAATTTGGCCCGCCCATGAAAATGAGCTAGGAAGTACGAACGTGCGAGTGCGATTTGAGTTTTTCCTCAAGAGATGTGATGAGTTGATCAGTGTTCGGATGTACAAATTGAACACAAAAGTATTTTTTAGTTCCTTCATCCGAGCCTCTGAGGAAACAATGGGTTAATTTTATTTTTCTCTGGAAATGCGCCGAAACAACTTCCCAAAGTTTTGTATAGTCCAAACATTTCCTCAACTCGTCTGAAAATAAATCGATCAAGCTACCAAGCAACAATTTTTTTTAGTAGGATGAAAATAATCTTATTTAAATTCTGAACAAATTATACAGAAAGCGATCGAAGAACAATCTTTCCACACAGCGCAAGTTTATCAGGACAACTCGTTATGAAATCAATGATGCACACTGCGCAACGAAGCTCTTACTGTATTTACATTATCGTGTTTGCATTGGTGAAAGCATTAGAGAGAGTGCAGAAGTTCTTATGCTATAAGATCTTCATTCTCGCCATCAACAGACTGTCCTCTGCTTGCTCGGTGCTCCTCACAGCAACATTTTCTCATTAGATCTCAACATTTTCTTTTAGATCTAAATACTTTAAAAACTTCTCACGATTCGTTAATCTCGATAGCTGTAATAGTAAAAACCATTGTAGTAAAAGTATTCGAGAAAGTTTCACATGTAATACATAGCTATTTCATCTGCAAGCATGTCAGCCAATCACAGCAGTGATTTGCTACACTGAATCCCACAGAAGACACGCCCCTTCAAATCAGAGGCTAAAATCAGGCTAGGAAAATTGGCTTTTATTTCCAAATTATGACTATTTTTGATCCAAAAAAAAAAAAACTAACATCATAAGGGCAACCCTGGAAACATTATAAAATAATAAAATGTCAGGGGACCTTTGAATAATAATGTTTTTTTTATTTAAATAATTTAGTTTCCTTTCTTTCCTTGTGCTTACAGTATTACATTTTTTTGTCATTCACTAGCTACTCAGCTACTCGTTCTATTGTGTGACAAAAAATATTTAGAAAATGAGAACAGCTTTATTTTACATTCAGCTATATTACATTATAATATATTAAATACAGTATGTGAGCTGAGCATTAATTTATAGAGAAAACACGTATTAGGCAAGCAGAGCACATACGACGCGATGACGTCACAAATATGCTAATTAACCGATGACGTCATGTGGCGACTTTTAGGGAAGGCGTTAGCTACTTTCATTTGAAAATAGTTGGCAACACTGAACTGAACTGCACTCACTCTGGAAACAGTATTTAAAAGAAAAATGAGTGTTAACGAATTTTAGAATTTAAGGATTCGCAAAGTACTTGCAAACTCGAAAATCAATTTTGAACGAAATAGAAAATGTGAATGTATGTACGAACAAGTTCTCCGTTTAGGTTTAGATCTCGACAATAAAGCCAACAAATCTGTTCGCATTCGTCGGACCTGTCTCGACTTTATAACACGGTTGGAGCGCGACTTGACCGCTTTTAATAAATGGAGAGACGACGAAAGAGACCAGGCTGAAGAAGCGTGTTCATTTGAGTCTTCAGAGAAAAGAGACCGGGAGCCAAAATGATGTTTTAATGATGTTTTTAATGATGATTTAAATACAAAATGATGAGTAGCATCATCTAATGATTTATTTAAAAAAATACACCACTTATAAGGGGTGCAGTGACTACCAGTATGGGTATGGTGTGCGAGTAGTCTAAAAAAACGTCACCATTGTTTGATGCAGCGATGGCTTTGACATTCATGAGTTGCATCGCCGTAATCCCCATTTCGGTTGCTTCTTTTACTTGGTCTTCCATGAGTGCGACCAAAGGAGAAACCACAATGACAACTGGGTTTTCATTGCGTCCCATCTTCTTAGTGACCATCGGAGCCAGATGATAAATTAAACTTTTGCCGAATCCTGTAGGAAGGACGGCAAACACATCTTGACGATCGACATATGTCTTCAGTACAGTTCTCTGTTTGTCTTTTAAAATGAATGCGCTATCGATTTCTTCTAAAACAGGCACGATGGCGGAATCTATACATCTCAATTATCCAGCTGCAGTCATCCCTGTTGTAAACCAGTTCAAACCAAGCGCTCTTTGATGACATCATGATTACGTAGCTGCAGATCATCTGTCCATCATTGTATAAAGCCTGCCCTGGCAATTTGATTGGCCCGACCATTTTTTGACTGATCATAATTACTCCTCAATGGATCGAGTCTAGACCGAACTTCCCGACCAAACAATGTTGTGGGCGAGGTTCGGGCTGGCATCCAGGCTAGTCTTCAGAGTCTTTATCAAAATATAATTAACTTGCCCTGTCTCTGAAATGGATGATCCAATGATTACGATCCATTCCTGAAAGTTGTTTCAATTAGAAATGTCATATGAAAGAAAAATAGTGTGTTTTCATGTTTTATGGAGACTTTCCATCGACATAATGAATTCTGTCAGGACCAATATCGTCAAACATGATTGACAATAAGCATACAGTTTGGATTGGCGTTGGTATGTTCCATCTGGGCAAGAACTCCCTGCGCATGCAGCCTAGCATGGATAAGAGCAGGAGCGCAGCGATAACCCCCCTTAGGGTAAACAGAACACAACCAACATGAATGTATTGAAAAATCATTGTCAATATTAATGTACAACATCATTCGAGAATTTAGTCGGATTCAAAGGGAATCATAATGTCAAATCCGGACTGACGAGAGGAGCTGGGGAGGGAGGAGGGTAATTGGTTCTTGAGAAACGCGATAGCTGATAATAATGAAGAGCTTATATACAGTGATAGGCGTCGTATTCCTATATGTAGATTAGTTGATGCGTGCTTGACTAACGTGACCTGCCAGAACTAACGCTACGCTTGTTTTTTTATACTGTACAAACTGTATCTTCCATCCCCCTTCACAGAAAATTTTCTGCATTTTTATATTTTCCAAAAATATCCCTTAGTAAGATTTATAAGCTGTTATTCCCCAAAAAATATTCCCACAAGGACAAGGACCACTTGAACGAAGGATAACACAAAGCTGCACTTATGATTCTTTCAAATAAACAATGTCAAATTGTATAGATTATTCTTGAACTGACTAAAGTGTGTAAAGGGAGAAGGTTTTTTAATGTTAAATGCACTTTTGTTTTATATAGAATTGTTCTATATACAGTATTTAATGCAATAACACATGAGAAGTAATTAATTAAATTACATAAAAATTAAGAGTAATCCCTCACTTTACTTTTTTATGAGGGAAAATTCATTAAATCACAGTAATTAGATTACTTTTTAATTAATTACACCCAACACTGGTGAGGAACAGTAAAATGTCCTCACTAGTTGGTTGTCATTATATTTCACTATAAGTGAGGACATTGTGCCAAGTATAGCCAAACTTGTACACACACTAAAAATAGTCCCTGTATAAAATCAATGTCAATGATTGCATTCAGTTCATGTACATGAATCTTCTAAATTCACAAAATTTAAATGCTTTCCTAATGCATCATAAGAGAGGAAGTGAGATTTTTTTAGAAAGCATGTTTACTATCTCGCTCAACTGTACAGCACTATGTGCAATAAAATTTAGCATTTCCGTCCTACATTTCCCATTTTGGCATACTGCAAAGCTTCATAGCTTATTATTCCATCTTTAATACAGATTCATACTGTTTCCAAGAGAAAAAGTGACATTAGGTCATGCCATCAGCCACGGGGCACTGGAGGGCGAGGACCAGCTGGGAATTAGGTGTTGCTCTGAGAACACGTTTTAAGGGCAGGACAGGCCGTCTCAGGGGACAATGCCGTCTTTGAGTGAGAATGACACGCCTCAGTGTTCTTAGAGAGGAGAGAGTGGGAGTGAAGAGAAAGTTAAGGATGTGAGGCTGGAATTGAGCAGAATGCGGATGCAGCGCCTTTAATAATGCATCTGCTGCTCTTCTGCTCTCGTTCCCCCGGAATAATCTCGGCTTCAACATCCTTCACCTCGTTTCCGTGCATGTGTGGTCCCAGAGCCCCCTGCTAGTCTGAACCTCATCAGAAATCCAACAGCACTTCACCAACACATGGCCAACGTATTTTAAAGGGTTAGTCCCCCCCACTTCCACCATGAGGATTCTGTCATCTTTTACTCAACCTCATGTCGTTCCATGTTCATTTTCTTTCTTCCGTGGAACTTTTTTTGGAGCTTGACAGCCACCATTATGGAAAAGAGAAGTCTGGATGTTCTGCACTGGATCTTCATTTGTGTTCTACAGAAGAAATGAACCCAATTGGCCCAACGATAGTTTCCCATGGCGGGTGAAGATTTACTGCGTGTTACTGTCTCTTCAGCGTGGCAAAGTAATTTGATTTTTAATTAAACTTTTATCTGACTCCATCTTATCATGACCTCAAATTTAGGTTGGAATGGCAATTTGTTATCTGTCCTTTTTATAATAGTTTAGCTAAGCATTTGATTATTCTATTTAACTCTTTACTCATATTGTCTTTATTCATTCAGGTATACCACAGGGTCCTCGCAACGCACATTTTTATTGTTATTCACAAACTCGCCAGATTTGGTCACTAGACACAGGTAATTGACTATACTGTTTAGAAGTCCGTCTTCACGCTTGCTCTATTTAAAGTATTTTGTTTAGTCCCCATAGATTTGTATTCGCTTGAATTAAAGCAACTTTATCTCTAGTCAGAGGTCATGAGCACTACTACAAATATACTGTAAGCCAGTCCCTCCAGAAAAACGCGATTATGCGATCGCTGAATTCAATGCAAAATCAGCCAAAGTCCGCATATTTATGCGGGGCCGCATTTTTAAAAATACGCCGCACTTTCGCCGCATAAATTGCCGATTTACGTGCAAAATATGCGGGGTTTGCATAATTTCATAATCCTCGCATTTTCGTTGCAAAAAAGTTACATGTATCTTATCAGAAAGTTGAAAAATGTTGCGTTTGCTTCACATAAGAGCAGCCATTTCCCCCTGTTTCCATGGGAACGTTATGAAGTGACGCAATTACGCGACGCCAGACAGACTCACGGAGGCGATTGACATCTCACAAATCGAACTCGTATAACTGTCTGTCACACGTTCTACCGTCACATCGTTACTTAATAAACAACATAAGATAAAAGAAGTAGCATCAAACAGAAATTACCCGCACACATGGGGCGTTTGAGGCGCACATATAACACTGCAGAGAGTTCAACAGGGAGCGCGCAGCTCTTAAAGGGGCCACACCTTATTTACACTCTTACAGTCTGAAATAAAACAAGATGAGAAATTAAATATTCCCAGCACTTTCTATGATGTAGTATGCTTGTTTATCAAAGGAAGTAATAAGAAATGACTCTCACATTAGCCTAGTGAGAACAGGATGTTGGGGGAATCACTTTTTTTCTCTTTTTCATCAAACCGCAATTTTTGCAAGTTCCCTCAATTTTTGCAAATTCCTGCAATTTCATCGCATAAAATTGCATAAATATCCAGCATATTCCATCGCATTTTTAAAGAAAACGGGCCGCATAATCAATCAATTTTTGCCCGCAACAATCACAAAAAAAATTCCGCGTTTTTCTGGAAGAACTGAATACTATTATGGTAAATGTTAAATATAAATCGCTAATTTTTTCACAAATTTTTGGAAATTACCACCACAAAATCAGTCATTTTGATCGCAAAAATCACAAAAAAAAATCTTGAAATCCTGGAGGGACTGGTAAGCAGACTAATGTTACTCAAGCTTTGGTTTAGACAAACCATAATTTCCCATTACATTAAACAGAGGTAAGGCACACAGCCTTTACAGTCTAAGTACACTTGATTTAGTGCCAAGTGTCAGTCGGATCTTTAAAATCATAGTTGATGTGCCCTATTCACTCAAAACCAGACTCTAGTCCGTTACTGACCTGACGCAGATTTGTGGTAACAATGGATAATCTACATAAAATACATAACATCAAATACCTACAATGAATACCTACTAGGAAAACATTATACATAAGGCTTAGTGTCTGAAAGACATTTAGCATTACGGGCTGATCTGATTACAAATCGCTTTGAGCCTCTTGAAACGTCTTTTTAAATACTCAGACCAAGACATGAACCTCTTTCAAAAAGAAACATGTGCTAACAATGGGAATTTGCATTAATCACGGTCTCCAGAGTTTACACTTTTTGAGGACAGGATCCTATTTGAATGAAAGACCCACTTTTCTCTGTAAGCAATATAATTTTAAACTCTTAAAAACGTTATTACCTTTTGGTTTACTTCCTTGGGGATGAGACCTTTGCACCAGTCGCACAGAACGATTTCAAATGATACCAAACATGTGTAGTGTTGTATGACAATTGTTCACTTTAAATTATTGATTTTTGGGTGAATGATCTCAGCATGTGGAGAGAAAAAATGGGGGAGAGAGATGTAGATTAAGACGACACTGATGTGAGACTCGCATCTAGGATGGGGATATTAATTTCCCCAGAGAGAGTTCAAATGTTCATTTCCAGAAACATCCTTTGTCTTCTAGGGGAGTGGTCGTTCCTCAAACAGACGGCCTGGCATTTCCTAGTTTCTCTAACAACGTAAATGACCAAAGTTTCATTTTTTGGGTCAACTACTCTTTTAATATACAAAATGGATGACAATCGTGCGACTGTACACACAGAGCAAAATCAAATGTTGATAACCAAGACAGACTGTTTCAGTCAAACACCACGGGAGGCAGATGAGCCTTTGTTGAGCCACTTAAGAAAGATGATTTGATCTTCTTAGCTTATCGTTCTATTAGACGAGCACCATTAGCGATCTGCGGGAGATTCCTGTGCCCCCTGCCACAGGCTTCGAGATCTGCTTCAGTCAGTCAGTCTGTTGGAATCCTGTCGCTCTTAATCAAACCAATTACGACACACTGGGTGTCAAATACTACATCTCCTTAGGACGGGGACGTTATGCACAAAGACGGCTGATTTATAAGCGCTCCTTAAGCTGACGGGACTGATTTAAGAACTCTTCGTCTAAAGCGAAACCTCATATGTCAACACAGGTGTAGAGTTACACAAACTGCGGCGGTAAACACAGACTCTAGAGGAAGTTTCCGTTTTCCGTCAGTAATGAGTGTTTGATGCATCTGGGTCAAAGCGTTACATCACATCTGCCTATCTTTCCATCAAACAGGTGATTCAAGGCCATAAACCGCCACACCAAATCAAAACCAACAAAGCGTTCCACACTCACCTAAATGTGAATGGCAGAAAAGCACATCTCAGTTTTTTCATAGATCACCACACCAGGCCACACCAATTTTCTCTTAAGCGGACTTCACAATCGCACCGCATACGTAAGATTGAACAGAAGAACGTTTGTTCGGAGTGAATCATTCAGCCTTCAAGAACTAAGCCACATGTGTGTGTGTTGTTTTGTTCACAGAGACAGAATTAAGTGGATTCAAAGACTCATTCATCATAAAATACAAGGGTGAAAGTTGATAAAAGAAATATGAGTATGTACACGCAAGTTATGCTCAGTCAGTCTGAGGCTATGAAATTTGACTCGCATGCAAACTCTACCAGACAAAAAAAAAATAAATAAAAAAAACAGATTCAAGCTCATATTGCTCATATTTGTGATTGTGTGAGCTTTAGGAAAACTCATTTAATGTTCAAATGGGTAGTTGAAGTGGTTTTATGCTCTTTGTAATGCCCTAAAATATAAAGAAACCTAAAATATAAATTTTCCATATACAGAGCCTAAAATACACATTTTCCATTACATTTTAAAATAACCAAAATGTTGAAATTAAATTTTGAAACAAAATGTATTTATTAATATTATTATTAATAATTATGGAAAGTGTATATTTTAGATTCAGTGACTTTTTTTTAAGTTCACTTAAATTGTCCAACATTAATATTAAGTTTCATTAATGTACATATAATAATTATCCAATACTTTGACACAAATGATACAAAAGAATGATACAGAATTGAATAAAAAAAAACGCATCATGTTAACTACCCAAATACACCAAGGGCCAGATTTTCTGACATCTTTAAGGGTTTCATACAGTGTAAAATTATTTATATTTTTTAATATTAAATATTAATAATTGTTATATTATTTATATTAATTATATACATTTGTAGGAGATTCCCTTTCAGGAGATTATTTAAAGTGTCTGGAAATATTTTGGATTATACGACCCCAAGTCATCTAAAAAGTAGTGTCTGGAAATATTTTTCTACACCGTAGATGGTAAAGTAACCGTTAAAGATAAGGTAGTTTGCCGAATTTAGTTTGCCCTCTCTGAGAAGGCGCAACCTCGCACCGTAACTGAAGAGGTGAGGGAGGAACGGTGGGGGAAAGAATGTGGACAAGGTGGTGATAGGTGGTGGCAAAGGGCTGGTGAAAAGAAACAGACGAGACCCTGGAGGCGATGATGGTAGTTGCCCAGTTACCGAGACCCACAGTTGGGACGACAGTCCACAGTGGAGTCGATGGCGGGAGGAGCCATGTTGAAAAGGGGACCGTCAACATACGGGTGACAACCAACAGAGATAAGCCAATGGATCCCAGGCCTCAGTTGAAGAGCCAATGGTATTGAGCAACACCACTGGCACTGGAGACCAAGGGCGAAGTCATGGCGACGAGGAGCCAGAGTGCCCGAGGACAGAGGCAGAGCCAGAGGGAAGGAGGAACTCGCTGTAACCGTAGGGGTGGAGGGACTGAACGCAGCTGTGGCGAAGGTTAAGCGACAATTGATCAAGGAGGAGTCGATGGGACGAGGGAACCCGGTGGAGCCGCAAGGTCAAGGGTATCTGGTAGAGCTGAAGGTGGGAGGAGCCAAGGAAGAGGAAGAACGAAGGAATCAGAGGCCGGAGGCGGAGCCACAGAATCCTCTTGCTTGGGCGAGGTTGGTGGTTGCACGGAGGCTTCACGTCGCAGCAATGCTTTCCTGGGGAAGACAATTCTCAACAGGTAAACGAAACAGTCCCAGTGCTGTCTTTAAACAGCGATGATTCAGAGCAGACAGATAATTCCGGGTTTGAGGCAGTATCTCCGTGTCCAAATCCATCAGCCAGTCCTCACTGGCTCACACCCCTGGTCAGACACACTCTGGGGCACTGGCTCTGGGGCGATGGTTGGCACTGTCCCTTACTCTTCGGGCTCTAGCTCACTCATCCCGGCAGGCTGTCACTCTCCGCGGTCGAGGGTGGTGGTAGGCTGGACTCTGGCTGTAGTAATGATTTGGGGTAGACACTCTCCAGTGTAGGCCCTGGGTGTCTGGGAGGTCTACTGGTTGGTGGTAGTTGCCCCCGATCCAAAACAATGATTCCAGGGTCTCGTTATCGAAGGGTGCTGACGGCGAGACAAACTGTTCAGTATAATCTACGAAATCATGGCCCTTCTGGGTTACAGCAGTAAACTTTTCTGCATAGTCCATTTTTTTCTTGGTCAGTTGTTGTTACGTAGATGAAGGTCCAAAGGTGATGATGAGTCAGAAAGGTTCCAAATACTAGGCAATTTAATGCTAAAATAAACTCTGAATATTCCAGAATGTGCAACAGAGTGCTCTAGACACAAACAACAACCGACAAAGAACTGAGGAAACAAAGGAACTCAAGTATACACTGATTACAAACTCAAATATGAATATCCATGTTACCAAACAAGAGGCGGGAAATGTGAACAAAGACAACAGGAAATAAAGATAAGTAAACTAAAAGTCCATGAGAATGAAAACTAAACTGACAGTTCGTGACATACTAGATTTGCATTATGTCTATGAATCTGAGAGCATGAAGTATGCAACTTTGCAGTGAAAAACCACAAAACACCTCAAGGAATACTATTCCCACAATGCAATGTACTCAACTTGACCATCCAAAGCAAACGATATACATTACGGCACAGTATGAAGTAGAGCTGGGTTCAAAATATTGATTTCTTGATTTTAATCGATTCTCATTTTGAGGAACCAGTACTGACTCTTAAATAGGGTTGGGTATCGAGAATCGAGTATCGATTGGAACCGGGACTAACTTTTAGTTTTTCCCGGAATCGTTCAAAAGTTAACATTCCGATTCCTAGTTTCGATATTCACAGTCCGCCGAGCGGAAGAAGAAACAACACCAACGAAGAAGCGTCTACTGGAAGTGTTGGCATAACCGCGCGAGTCGAACATGACTAGCTTACGTCGGCGATCCAAAGTGTGTGTTTGTGACAAAAGGAGTATTTCCTTCAGAAAGGATTATTTCCTTCAGAAAGACCGTTGGTTAGCAAGGTTAGCTAAACTTTTTTGACCCTGGCTCTTAAAAGAATCAGAATCGAGAATCGTTGGGAACCGGAATCGAAACAAGGAATCGGAATCGGAATCAGAATCGTTCAAATTCAAACGATACCCAACCCTACTCTTAAATCCCAAGAATTTATCTTTTAGTCTATGCTGTTTTCAGTTGATGCACGAACAAACTTCACTAAGCATTATAGCGCCTTCCAGTTCATTAGGGCTGTTGGAACGAATTCCGAAATTCGAATATAACTCGAATATTAAAAAAAAATCAATACTATTCAAACGCGAATTCGAATGGAATTCGAATAGTATTATAGAGGAAGATTGACAGCCCTACAGTTCATAAATCAAAATAAGCTTTGTGCTTTATTACTTTTGAACATGAAACATGAAACAAAGTCTCATTTTATGACAAAATATTATAACGAAATTCAAACAATAAGTTTGGCGCTCTTTTTGGCATGACAGCGGCTCAGTTTAAGTGCACGTGAACCTCTTTTTTACTAGTTGTAGCATGAAATAAACATGAAATCATATCATTAAATTGCTCAATTAGTGTTTTAACTGTGGAAAGACCTCTGGTAAACAATGCCACGTAACAATACATTTACCTCAGAAAAGCCATTAAATGTCCATATCTCAAAAGTAAGCAAGACACTATATTTCCAAATGAATTGATAATGAAATGAAATCAAAATTATCAGGAAATTTATGTTAATGCACAGCCCTATATATATATATATATATATATATATGCCGGAATCATAGCTCTCCATGACTATGCAGCATATGCATGTATATGTATGTGTGTGTACCTGAAAGAAGCCCGGAGGAACGGGGCCGACTGGCATACCCTCTCCTGGGGGCATGTTTCCAAGGACAGGACTCGGAGCTGCCGCTGCACTCTGCAATCACAAATACACACACAATTCCAGTTAAACAGAACATCCAACACACACACACACACACACAGCTAGCAGCTAGTAACACTGCACTGTGATGGTCATTCACCACTCAAGGACAAACACACACACCCATAAACAAACACTCCCTGGAAGCCAAAATCTACATCTCTTAGACAGACACATGGATACTGTCAACAGCTGCTAACCACCAGAAGAACTGGCTTTCTGTCTGAAAACGCATTCAGCTGCCTCCGAAAAAATAAAGAAAGCAGGCAGGGATGGTAGAGGTCAGATGGCAGGCCAGAAAGACATGAAATGAGACAGGATTACTCTGTCTGATGCTGCAGAGAGCCGCGGGCGGCCCCAGACCCCATGCAGGGAGCTAATGAGGACGCCGTTTAGGTTCCTGTGATAGACTCCGTAAACCACACACTGAACGCTAGAACAGAACAGGCAGAGGTGGACGGATGACGGGCCGTCCCGTTGACCTTACGTCTCCCTCTGGTGATGTCGAAACTCTAAGGCTGCAACCCAATTCATTCCTCATATTTTCAAATAAATAAAAGTTGTTATTACTTAAACAAATTATTAGTAATAAAATAAGTAACAAATATGTACCTATATAAAATAATGAATAATTATATACACAGTATATATAATCGAAATTAATTAAATTAATAATAATATAAAAATATAGTTTATTATTATTAATTTAATATTATTATTATTAATCTAATTAAATGTAATAACAATAAATATTATCATAAATAAAATATGTAAACAATAATTACATATATATATATATATATATATATATACATACACACACTACTATAATAATGAAATTAACAATAATAAATATAGAAATAAATAATAGAATATATAGTTATACATTGTTTTATTGTTATTAATTCAACTAAATGTGATAACAATAATGTGTGTATGCAATTTCTAAACATTATTTAAATATTATCAGGGCTGTCAACCGATTAATCGTGATTAATCGCATCCAAAATAAAAGTTTGTGTTTACATAATATATATGGGGGCACTGTGTATAATTATTTTATATATATAAATACACACACATGCTTGTATATATTTAAGAAATATTTTCATGTATACTATATATATATAAATCATAATTTTTTTCTTAAATATACATGCATGCGTGTGTTTTTACAAAATAAGTTTACACAGTGCACCCATATATATTATGTAAACACAAACCTTTATTTTGGATGCGATTAATCACGATTAATCATTTGACAGCCCCAATTATTATACATTTACTATTTATGTTTCATATTTCTTGTGCAGCACTTTGGTTTCAACATATGTTGTTTTTAAATGTGCTTTATAAATCAATAAACTAAACTACTCAAATCCTCTAAATATAAATAATTCAATATTATATATGAAGACTTGAGCATATATGAGCATTTTTAACAGGCTAGGTTCAGTCATTTCACTTTAATGTTATTGTTATATACATATTATTTTAACATTATTATAAAAAATATTGTGTATTAACTTACATATATGCTAAATGTGATAAACATGCCTGTTAAAAAACCCTCATCTAACAGCTGTATTTTCCAAAATATTTAGCAACAAAACAGAAGAACGATTTTTGTGACATGAAAAGTTGCCATGCTCCATCGCTTCCCATTGGGAAAAGTAGTTACTGGAAAACTGCATTGTTTTGAAAACACAGTAGATGCAGTCGCACTACAGAAAAATACTTTAGTTAGTAACATCGCTGCTTTTAGTTACAGTTAATACTGTACACAATGACTCTGTGTGTAAAGTAAGGACGAAAATCTTTGTTTTGACATCTGACAACAGCCATCAAGTGACAGGGATTGAAAGTTTTATCTAGCACGCGGGGGCTTGTAAGAGCCACAGCTCCGGGCAGGATTGGCACACTGGCACGGCGACAGAGCCAAGGCGGGCTGTGCTGCAATGACTTGTGTGTGCGGAGCATTACTGACATGCAGTCGGAGAGAGAGAAAGAGAGAGAGAGAGAGAGACACTTAGACACAACAGTCTGATTACCCCTGGCACACAGGGAAATGAGCAGGGGAAATGCACTCACATCCGCCCAGTAATAACAAAGAAGTTGCTAGCAAATTGAAGGTGGAGATGTATACGACTCGAAAGGAGTGTTTTCTAACGCTAGACGGCTATACAATGAAAATAGCCACAGCACTTTCAACAACAGTTCAACAAGACGTAATAAAAAGCACAACTGAGCGAGAGTGGCGCAAACATCCGTGCTGTTTTATCGACGCTGAAGCCATCTTTTGTCACAGCAACACTCGTGGTAAATAAGATCCCGCTGCGAGCGGCTGAATATTGTGTTTTCCAGCAGTAACGCTGAAGTCTCATCTCCTGATAGTAGCGGCACAATAATGAGCCTAATGCCCTCTGTGCTGAGCAAGCACTCTATCAAAACTACCAACAAAGATAAACCAACGTCCCTCGGCTCTTCACGGGTCCACAGTCAGTCGTAAAAACCTCGCCGCCGAGGGCACGCAATAAAATCTGGCCTCTGATTAGAGTAACTTTCATTTAGCGTGCATCCCATTCAGGGGAAACGAAAATGGCACTAATGTAATAAGAAAAGATGTCTGACTGTCTTAAAATCTAAGTGATAAAAGCGTTAACAGTGACTCGCTGAAGCTAATACGTTTAAGTGTTTGGCTGAGGTGAATTTGTGGCGGGTGTTTTTTTTTAATACCGTTGAATCCAGAACGAACAAGATATGCCAAAAATGACTTGAAAATTCATTGACTCTCTCTTGCGCAATTAAAGGCATAGTTAACTGTATAAATGTGCTGCTAAATGTGTGTGTGTGTGTGTGTGTGTGTGTGTATAGATAGATAGATAGATAGATAGATAGATAGATAGATAGATAGATAGATAGATAGATAGATAGATAGAGGTAATAATTAAAAAATAATATAACATACAATATAAATATAACATAAAAATAAATAACCTACAATACATAATTAAACTTAACTACTTACTGTATGTACACATGTATGATTTAAATGTCCAAAAATGATATATATTGTGATATATAATGATGGCACAAGATTTATGCATTTGCAGGTGAACTTTTCCTTAATAAACAGATTTAACATCACATTTCCCTCCTAAAAAATGTAACTTTGAAAAAACATGCCCAAACATGTCCAAAAACACAGCCAAAGCAGACTCTAAAAAATGCTGGGTTATTTCAGCCCAAATAAGGGTCAAATATGGACAAACCCAAATGTTGGGTTAAAAATGGAATTTAAAAATGTACAGTTGAAAGTTTTTTTTTTTAACCCAACATTTGGGTTTGCCCATATTTTACCCAATTTTGGGTTCAAACAACCCAGCATTGTTAATAATAAAACAGCACTTATGACGTAGCCTGGATGGAAAAGAATACATGCCCCACCTATTGTAAACCTACCACCTTTTGGCTAAGACATTTGTATTATGAATCATTCAGTGGTTACTTTTAAGGGACTTCGGTTACCGTTTGGCTTGGTGTCACCTTGGGTTTAATTCGCCATCATAGGTTCTGGTTGTTTCTTAAGCCCTCTGTTGAGTGCAATGGGCTTGTAAGCTTTCCATTCTTGCGACAGAGAGCTTGAAGTGCCGAGTGTAATAACGGCATTCTTGGAATTGTGAGGGAACTGATAAAACGCACATCCTGCTGGGAGTTTATTTAAGAGAAGACGGAAAAAGATTAAAACGGCGTAGCTTGACGCATATTTGCCACGGTTGGTAAAGCAAAACAGCTATTTAAGCCCAGGTTTAGCTTTAAAACCTGTCAAGAGCAGCGCACGTCTAATTTTAAATGCAGCATAGTCATTAGGCCATGCATGGTTACTATATCAAAGCACAATAAGTACCACAATCATTTTAGCTTCCCCCCAAATGACAGGCCCGCCGCCCGTGCCATCAATTGGCAGGTCCGTCCTCCTGTGTCCAGTTGACGAATGTTAATTACAGGACTTCTGACAATTAACAGCTCAACAGCAAGCGGGAGTCCCTCCACCTGTGCAGGCACACTTGATTCCTGGTGGACACGGAGCGTGTTCTCCATTAGCTCTGATTAATGAAATCAATTACCTGCGACAGGAAGTGAGATCGAGTGACCGCCTGCTAACGGACTGTCCACTATCCATGTGCTCGTCAACAACAGTAGGCACTTCATTTCACTGATCAGAGACCAGTTGGTCATCAAAATTTGGGTACCAGGTGCACGGCATTTAAAAAATAATCGTAATTTTAACGGTAAAAATGCTACATGCAACAGAAAGTTTCCGTACTATACGGTAAATTACTGTGATGGTACATTTAATGTAATTTTACTGTAAAATACCGTTAAATTTACAGTTTTTGTAAGTGAAAAAGAACAACTCATTGTATAATTTACAGTGAAAAAAAAACGTAAATTGACATTCCCACAATTCCCTGTGACAATTTTATGATTTTTTTTGATATAATTAACAACAATAATGATATTAGGAATTTATTTAATTAAAATAAATGTATTATTAAATAATCTAATAAATGGTAAATGGTAAATGGACTGCATTTATATAGCGCCTTCATAGACCTAATGGCCACCAAAGCGCTTTACAGTTTGCCTCACATTCACCCATTCATACACTCTTTCATACACCGACGGTACTAACACTTACTATTATTATTATTATTGATCAATATACATAATAATAAGAGGAAATAAAAAAATATTCATATTTACAGCAACAACAATAATAATAACAATAAAGATTATTTTACATTAACACATTTTTCGGTGAACTTACTTATGGACCCCAGTTTAAAAACCAGTCTGAACTTCTTGTAAAGTAGGCAGTAAATGCAATTTTATATCCAAGAGACGTGTGTCCGCTTTCTAGCGTTCATGGCATCTTTTTGACCTCTAGATGGCCACAAAATCACAAAATGACTCAAAATCTTTGCAAAGCTTAGTTTAGCCATCACTAGATTCTAACTTTCCAGAAAACTACATTGCCAGCATAAGAATAAAATGTAACTTTTGCTCATTTTGTTGCACTACCATTAAACATGTTTCCAGCATTTGTCGGGAAGTGAAATAGAAATAAACATGCAACAAAAATCACCAGAAAGCACATTAAATCTGTATAATGCGACTCTCAAACTCACAAGTATAAACTTCCCAAGAGGACGAATGAAGCAATAGATCAGTGAAACGGAGTGTCTTCTACCTACAAATAGAGCAGATCAACTCAGTATGCTGGTTTAATGAAGCTTTATCCAACATTGATATATAGTACAAACAACAGTCTGTCAGCAGTTCTAACAAACAGCCACAACTGCAAAAATTCACCCTCTGAGCTTAAAAAAAAAAGCTAATGAGTTTTAACATTCGTGATTTTGCAGCATTGCTTTGATGCATAATGTCATTATCAGTGCCCGAGTATGAGCACAGTTTACTTGTAAGTGATTTCGCAGATAATTTGTTTCATAATAAAAATGTATTTTTCATCCATTTTGTTCGGTTTGCTCTGCTGGTTGATGTCGTTGTACAGAAAGAATGTTGTGACAGTTGGTCGGTGTGGTTTAATCCCGCCCCTCCTCCACTGTGATTGGACGGGTGGGTAAAAAGTGACAGTGATGAGCGCTGCGTTTTATCCAAAGTTGAAAATTTTTCAGCTTCAGCGAGAAAAAAAAAAAACGTTCAGTGCCTCGTTACGCTCATGGTGTTTAAAAACCGCGGTGCTCCCATTGAAAACAATTGAAAACATACGCCAGGCGCCAAGCGGAAAAACGCTTTGGTGGACACACGGCCTTAGCGTCAGTTAGATAACGCGGGTAGGTTTAGGTCTGGGGTATGGTTAGGGTTAGACCACTAGGATAGCGCATCGGATGTTGACGCATGGTCAAAAGCGTCAGTTAGATGACGCCTTAGGATGAGAACGGGCTGAAAAACACTAGACAAACAGAGAATACGGTTAAATCGGATTCAGACGTGGCCTCGGATAAAAAAAATACTATGGAAGTCAATGGGGCCCAACAACTGTTTGGTTACCGACATTCTTCAAAATATCTTCTTTTGTGTTCAGCATCCTCGATTCAATTTTCCTTCTTGGGTGAACTATCCCAAGTCAGTAGCGTCACCATTTTTAATCAGTCACTCTACAAAGCTGGCAATGCAAGCTATGTTTTGAGTAAACTGAGTGTCTGCGAAGCAAAATAACATAAACGTTAAATCTATGGCGACTGTCAGCGAGCAGCGCTTCAAGTAAATCCAGCCAACAAATTTGGATATAAAGTAATTAATTAAAAACACTTTCTCTCTCATTACTGTTCCCATTTAGTAGTTTGGGAACATTGGACGCAGCCTGCCATGAACATCCATCTGTTACAGCATAAAACGGCTAACCACGATATATTAGCAACTGAATTGCTTGTAGAAGTGACTAACATGGAGGAAGAACCTGGGGTCAGTTCAGGACATTTGTAAATCCTCAAATCAAGCCTCTTAAATGGGATAGTATACAGTCTGGGTCACCAGCAAGGGGTCTGGGGACGGGTTAGAGGGGCTAATAGTGACTACACTACACCTCCCCGGGAGACTAATCCACTACAGGAGCGGTAATGATGATCCCACTCTGGCACTGCCAGCCCTGCAAGTGGACAAACATTTGGACAGGGAATTTCTCCTGGGAATTAGAAGCCGACAATGCTGCTCATCTGAAGTCTGTTCTGTCTTTGTTTTGGCAGATGCGCTCGACGCACATTTGTCATCGCTCTGCGAAGCCTTCGCGGTGACGATTAACGGCTCAGATTGATATAAAGACTGGGAGATCTCCTTCTGCTGTTCTGTGTTGACATTGTTTCTGCTCTGTGATTAATTAAACTGCATGTTTAAAGTTCACCTGAGCTCATATTAAACATTGAGAGAAATGAGGAAAACAAAATGGCAAAAAAAAGTATGTGCATGCAGGCTCAACAATGTCACTTGCACTATATCTTATGACGTTAAACTTTTTAAATTTGTCAGCAAGGTGGAATAATCGTGATGGCTGACGTAGAGGTTTTGTCAAAATTCAAATGACTTGTAATGGTTTTGGTAGCATCAGTAAGAATGGGTTGTAAATAGCAATGTTTTGCCATGAATGTTTATGAATTTATGGAGTTCTTATGTAATTATAAAAACTGCGTTATTTTAATTGATAGGAAATTATTGTTGAAAATTGTCTTTGTAAAGAAAACTGTACATTTGATGGAAAAATATTCCAAATTTCATATAATTATAAAACTATGTTATTATTTATACATACTGATTTTCATTTATTTATTTATTTTATATTTAACATTAACAATTGATGTCTTTTTCTAAAAGAATTGAATTCAAACAGTGTAAATAACTTTTTAAATAATTGTAATTATAAATAAATAATAAATAAACATTACACATTTAAAAGTAGAAATGCAACATTTACTTAAAGGGATAGTTCACTTTGAAATTAATTTTTGGTATGTTTTAGCTTACCTCTAGGGCATCCAAGATGTAAGTGTCTTTATTTCTGCAGTATTTTCAATTTTGACATTTTTAGGTCAAACTTGTCTGTCAATCATATAATTGAGGTCTATGGTCACCACCTCAAAGTCCAAGTTAAACATGATTTAATGACTCGTAAATGTAAGTACACATTGATGACCTAAGACATGAAACGAGCGGTTTGTGTGAGAAAACGAACGGTATTTATATCGTTTTTACCTCGTGTAACCACAGTCATGTCCAAGTTTTCTAAAGGCGCGGGCGCTTTGTGGCTGTGGTAACGAGGTAAAAACGATATAAATACTGTTCGTTTTCTCACACAAACCGCTTGTTTCGTGTCTTAGGCCATCAATGTGTATTTACATTTACGAGTCATTAAATCATGTTTAATTTGGACTTCTCTGTGCATGCTCTTTGAGGTGGTGACCATAGACCTCCATTATATGACTGAAAGACACAAACGGTTTGACCTAAAAATATCAAAATTTAAACTACTGTAAAAACAAAGACACCTGCATCTTAGATGCCCCTGAAGTAAGCTAAAACATACCAAAAATGAATTTCAAAGTGAACTATCCCTTTAAATGTAATTCAAAATAATTTCACATTCGAGTTAGGGAGAGTGAAAATATTGGCAAGGCAAGTAAAAATCTGTCTGGAAACAACCCTTACAGTTAAACCCCTGATACCATCCACGTTTACATAATAACACATACCGTATTCATCAGCTTTAGTGGGGGCGTTGTTAATCATTTATCTGAAGAGGTCAACCATTCATGACAGAGACCATTAAACGCTGCAGACGCAAAAACAGCCTGTGTATTTCTAAGGGTCAGAGAGAAGGTTGAACATGATAATATAAAACCAAAACTTGCTAAAAATGCAACAAAAAGAAATATGTAGTAAGATATGGCCCCTGCACCGAATATTCCCATGCAATAAATGCCACCCACTGTTATATTGCATGTCAATAGAAAAAAACAACAACAGTAGTTGCTATCGACAATCCAAACGCAACAAGGAAACGTTTAAAAGACAGAAAACAAGAGGTCAATGTCTGGGCTAAATATACACACTTCCTGTACTGGAGACACATGTGCGGCCATTTTCAGATAAACAGCTACAAGAATAACATTTGTATTGTAAACTAATCATTATTTTCCCTGTTTGCTCATAAAAAAAAAACCCACCATCAAAATCGTAAGGTGTTCTGAATGTGTTTGGCATGTTGTTAAATGGTTGCTTCTGGACCTTAGATATGACAGCCTGGAGACTGTGTCCGGTTTATAGTAAAAGTTATGCTTGCTTGAAATGGATAGCTGATGCGAGACGGCACTCAAAACAACCCATAAAAAGTGGGTCCACATCATTTCAAGAAGCCAACGCAGTAGTATCAAAACATTGTGCGCTATATACTTGGCGTCTCAACAAAACGGAATAAATGTATTATGATTAACCAAACCCCTTACGTAAGCATATTTTCTATTGACGGAGCGCTAATGTGTGTCCATCAGACGATGTGCCAGTCGTGGGAATCGGTGATGTCATGGAGTTTCGGGGAAGTGAAGGCTAAGATAGAGCTGCATACTCAAATGGCACAAGCCCAAGCTGCTAACAATCACATCAGGTCCTCATTTCAAAGCCCAGACGGAAAAAAAAAAGGTTGCCTAGGAAACGGCTCCAGTGCACTGCACCTCCCTGGAGGTCCACCAACGCTGCGCGAGGAACGAGATCCAAGCGCTCGCCTGGAATAAACCACACTGTGTCGAAACTCCTACAGCAATTACACCAAAGTATTACAGTATCGTCTGCCAGGCTGAACGCACATGTTGACATCACACGCGTGACCACAACAAAGCCGTCATGTGGTCGCCGACAACACCAGCTGCTTGTCTTGGCTTTCATCACAATCACTTTGTGGTCGGAATTGGAGGTCGGTAAAGGTTGAACTCTGACAAATCAACATAGGAAATAAAAATCACAAATTAGATGTCTTTAATTGACAGGGTAGAGAGCGAGACATGTTTGCTTCGCAGATGATCTCAACAATCCTGTAGTTTCAACAGATGTGTCAATAATATTTCATTCAATATGAACTCAAATCTGAGCTTTATTTTTATAGCTTTATACACTTAAGGTTCGGTCACGTTTCATGTATTTCGCAACGTGCTTCTGTGTGAGCTGTGCCTCAAACTGCACTTTGGCTTCTGACTGCACCTCTGCTATATCAACAATTTTCTCATTGGTGTACTTGTATCTTTCCTAAGAAATTTAAAGGGATACTCCACCGTTTTTTTTCATATTAAACTATGTTATTCACTTCACTCTCGTCTCAGTGCGTGCGCTCAATCGCTCTGGCGCGCGAGACACTTTGATAGCACTGAGTTCACTTTTAAAAAACTTTTGCTGATAATTTACTCACCCCTATGTCATCCAAGATATCCATGTCATTCTTTTTTCAGTCGAAAAGAAATTAAGGTTTTTGAGGAAAACATTCAAGGATTTTACTCCATATAATGGACTTCAATGGGAACCAAACGGTTTAAGGTCCAAAAGACAGTTTCAGTGCAAACTGCAAACTGTTAAAAGGGTTTTAAACGATTCCAGACGATGAATAAGGGTCTTATCAAGTGAAACGATCGCTCATTTAAAAAAAATAAAATAACAAAGTTTAAGTTTTATAAGCTCAAATGCTTGCCTTGCTCTGTTCTGTGATGCGCGTTCATGATTCTAGTGTTCAAACTCGTTTATCAAAATGAACAAATCTTTTTTCGTGTCATTTGGTTCATTCAACGAACGAAATGAACGAGTTGACTCTGGAAAAGAGTTCATTTTGATGAACGAGCAGCGCCGGCCCGAGCCTTTTGGGGGCCCTAAGCAGAATTTGATTTGGGGGCCCCTCCCACGACGCGGAGTCACCTGTGTTTGACGATTATTGACATAAATGTCACGCAAAAATGATACATTATAAATGAATACACTGAGGTTATGTATTAATAAAAAAAATAGATGCCTACTTAAATAAAAAAGTTTGAAAACAGTCTTAAAACTGTCTCAAAACATATACAATAAATTATTTGCTAAAATTATGACAAAACTGAGAAATTAGAAACGTAAGAGCAATGATACTTTGGCCTATCCTCCTGGGACCCAGGAATAGACTTTTGTCCACTGTAGTGGACATTATATTTTATTGTATTTCTCTGACACCATGCATGTCACATTTTTTTTTCTGGATGTCCTGTAAAGAGCACATTCAGGGCAATACAGAGATACCAAATGTTTGGAGGTTTCACCATGAAAACAACTTCTCCTTGGTCTTTAAAAATGTCTAACATTAATTTAGTGATCAAATGTAGCACTCTTATTGAAATATGGTAATATATTGTAATTATAATTTAAATCTAACTACTTTTCAAATTGTATTTCATCAACCAACATCTCATGAAAATGTTATGGGGTTTCAAATGAAAAAAATGACTTTCCGTTACAGGGCATTGATTTCATTCATGTCCACTGTAGAGAACATCAGGACATAAATCATGTTTATCAGGCATTCTGGGAGACATAATAAGTGAATATGTAAATAAATTATACGTCAATATTCTTATGACATATTAGATATTATTATTAAAATGTTGCTTATTATTACGCCAATGCTTACACTTCTTTCCTCATTAAATGTTGCTCCAAGAACACATTAATGTGCAAATTAGATACAGTGTATAGATACTTTGCATTGAATGGGAATATTAATTTATGCCAATTTTACCCATATATTGCATAAAGTAAATTGGTGTATCAATTAATTCCATTATATCTTTCATAACATAGTTGATAATCATCTTTATACAAATTTTAGTTCAAAAAAATCCTGAAACCCCAAAATGTATTGGTGATTGGAAAAAAAATCCCATTGTTTTTGCCTACACATTGTATGTCATTTAATTTTAACAACTGAGTCCTGGTGTCCACTACAGAGGACAAAGTATTACATATGAATAAAATATAATTTTTCAAAAAGGTTTTTTTTTTACCATTTGTTTATTATGCTCTAAACAATGATGATGACATGAAAAAAAATCTAAATTAAAAAAAAACAAACTTTCTGGGTCTCAGCTATTGTTGAAAACTAAAAATATTACTAGCCTATTTCTCAACTGTCTCAATACAGAGTAACTATCCTCAAAATCTTTATTATTGTTATTATTATTATTGTAACAGACTTTGTTATATAGTACATGACATAATCAACACAGTCTGTTACTATAATACCGGTTATGATGTTCTGGCGCTCGTTGTATGTGTGTATGCAATGTGTTTTTCCCCTCGGGGCTTGCCGTAGATGGGTCGTGCGCACTTGCTAGGCTACTGGAGTGTCGCGGGTGTTTGGAGATCTGATGTGTGGTATAATAAAGTGGAGAAGAGTTCAAACTGCTATGTTTATTATTTATTCAAACTGCTACCCTTACACCTTGAAGGATAAGTTCTCCTGCGGGCTATTTTCTCCAACTTAAACCGATACCGTGACTAGGCGCAGTTGCGCACGAATTGTCTATGCACGCGCGAGGTGTCTAGAAGATTATGCGTATGACTTAAACGCTGGCAGACAGAGCAGCAGTTGTAACTTGTAGGCAGGTATATTGACCATTAAATCAGAATTTTGTTGTCTTAAACTATTCATTCAGTCATATTCATTCATTCATTGATTTATGTCACTTGTTTAAGTCATCTAAAAAAATAAAAATAAAAAATAACCTCGATTAGGGGGCCCCCTGGTGGCCAGGGGGCCCCAAGCAGCCGCTTAGTTCGCTTATGCCTCGGGCCGGCCCTGTGAACGAGCACTTACACCGTGTCCTAACTACACGCGACACGACGCCGCGACACGCGATAAAAGGTATCTTTTCCATGTTAATCAGAGTTTTTGTCCTAACCAGACGCGACGGCGACGCGCAAAGTTTCTAATTTAGAAACGGTTCCTATTTCTGCGACGTCGCGGCTGACAGAATGAAGAAATTACACTGGTTATGAGTATACATTATTTATTTTTAGTTAAAAATAGGTCACTGTGCCACAAGCGATAACGGATAATTTACCTCAGATTTTGAAAGCATGTAATATAGCGTTCAAAATGAATTCTATGCAAACATACAACTTTACTTCATAACAAAATTAGTCAATGAGTATATTTTGTTAATGTTTTGATTTTTAATAATGTTATTTCTTGATTTGATTGTGTCCTTACCCATTTCCGATGTGAGTAAGGGCCAACAGTGCGCTTTCATAGAGAGACTCTGCTCACACCATATAGGCTCACACGCTGTTCTGAATGTGTGGCATCTCACAGTCGCGTCGCGTCTACTGTGGACAGACACACTTGCTGTCGCTGGAATTTTATCGCGTCGCGTGTAGTTAGGACATGGTGTTAGACTCTGCACAGTCATATCATCAATTGTGAAAAGTCGTGATGATATTACTGCGCCGAGTCCATATTTTATATATATATATATATATTTTTTTTAATATTTATATATATATATATATATATATATATATATATATATATATATATGCGCCAAGTCGAAGTGCTCCCAATCACTTGCTGTGGTATTCCGCCTTACATTATAGTAGTGATGGGACAATTACCGGTTTCACGATAAACACCGATAAAATATACTGACAGTCAGTATTATCGTTTAAAATTTAATTATAGTTAAAACCATATTTGATTTTCGCCATTTTAATAGTCTGACGCAGGCGCACAAGGTTTTGTTGTTTTATTCGAGAAGGAATGGCGGAAAGCAACGTTTTAAGAGGATCAAATCTTAGGTGTGGTCATATTTCGGCTTTTACAGAAGTCCCGAGGGAAGCTTGATCGAGGATGGTCATTGGTCGCTCTGTCTGCAGAACAAAAAGTCGCTACAATAGAAACAATTCAACTCTGCCGAGTCGTCTTGTGTGACCATCACCCAGTGTTGTATAGCGAACGCAAGGCAAGTTAACTCAGTACTAGGGTTGGGTATCGAGAATCGAGTATCGATTGGAACCGGGACTAACTTTTCGTTTTTCCCGGAATCGTTCAAAAGTTAAAATTTCGATTCTTAGTTTCGATATTCACAGTCCGCCGAGCGGAAGAAGAAACCGCTGAACAACACCAACGAAGAAGCGTCTACCGGAAGTGTTGACATAACCACGCGAGTCGAACATGAGTACCTTACGTCGGCGATCCAAAGTGTGGCTTCACTTTTCTAAAAATACCAAAATCTCGGCAAAATGCAAAATTTGTGACGAAAGGAGTATTTTTACAGAAGGAGTATTTCCTTCAGAAAGGATTATTTCCTTCAGAAAGGCCGTTGGTTAGCAAGGTTAGCTAAACTTTTTTGACCCTGCCTCTTAGAAGAATCGGAATCGAGAATCGTTAGGAACCGGAATCGAAACAAGGAATCGGAATCGGAATCAGAATCGTTCACATTCAAACGATACCCAACCCTACTCAGTACCAAATACCAAAACTATGCGTGAAGCTTACGCAAAGAAAGGTTCGCAGCAAGATGAACGAACAACTTCAAACAAGACTTGTTTCTAATTATGATGGGGCCGGCCTATTCACGCCCATTCGCATATTGCCTTGGCAAACAAAAAAATGTTTTTTACAATATAACCCAATTCACAGTTTTATGTGAATGATTAGGCAGGATGATTTTCAGATCATTGTGAAGAAAAATCCCTAGGCAACAACATCCATTAGTCAAAAGTATTGTGGACGCATATGTGTTTTGTGGCCTTATTTCAGAAACGTTCAACTTTAGTTTTTACAATAACCACGCATAAACAATATTCTCTCAAAAATACAAACATGTACATACATGTTGCTCATATATTATGGTAGCCCTGTTTCTGATAAATATAGTGTATTTTCACCTGTGCCATTATTATGTTTATAAGCAACTGAAAGTACAAATGTCAGAACATCTCAAGGACCCCATAAACACATTGGTCCTCAGAGGGTTCAGAAGAGTGACATTTTAAGTGATAGTAATGTACAGATTCATTGTACACTTATATACCCCCCCCCCCCCCCCCCCATAATTAAGTATTGAATTGAGATTGTTTTAAATAGTTGTACAGCATAGAATACAATCGTCCAGACAAGATGATCAAAACAATATTACCAAACTCTGTAAACAATAAATCAACTCTGATTTCATTTTCAATAAAATCAAAAACGGGAGACGCAAGACGGCATGTTGTATTTAAATTAGACGAGAGAGAGCGTACGTTGTGATATGGATGTGCGCAGTGTAATAATGCATTGCTATTGACGACGGTCATTATAAAGAAGGAAATGCCACAGAATAGAATCTTGCTTAAAAAATGCAAAGAGCTGCTTGTTTTACTTGTTGTTTGTTTGTTTTCAGTGCGAGCATCAGTTCTTTTTGAACACTTTCATCTCATTTTAACAAAACCGTGACAATATTGGTAATCACGAAAATTTTGGACACTATAAACGTGATATGAAATTCCGTCCCATCCCTACATTATAGTAGTTATCTACTTTACTCGCTTAGAAAAGCGCAACGTTTTATTTTGTGTCACCATTCTTAGTTGAGTTCATTCTTAACTGGTTTTTACCTCTTGTTACCACAGCCACAAAGCGCCCACACCCTCATCACTTGGACGTGGCTGTGGTTACAAGAGACAAAACGATATAAATACTGTTCGTTTTCTCACACAAACCGCTCGTTTCGTGTCTTAGGCCATCAATGTGTACTTACATTTATGAGTCATTAAATCATGTTTAATTTGGACTTCTCTGTGCATGCTCTTTGAGGTGGTGACCATAGACCTGCATTATGACTGACAGACAAGAACGGTTTGACCTAAAAATATACAAATTTAAACTACTGCAAAAACAAAGATCTCGGATGCCCTTGAGGTAAGCTAAAACATAGCAAATATTAATTTCAAAGTGGACTATCCCTTTAAATAGGGAGTGATTGAGACGAGAGAGGTGTGCATCAACTTGTCTTATTTAAGGGAATAACATAGTTTAATATGAAAAAACGGTGGAGTATCTAAGGGTGTAACTGAAGGGTGTGACCTCAACAGAGGCCATGTGGGGTGACTGCAGGGTGGTTTCTTTGGGTGGGGTCGTGTTAGGCTACACTCAATATGATACACACCCCCTCCCATATGATTACACTCACGTTGATCTCAGTGAACTGTTGTATCCAGTCCTGCAGATACCCCATAACCCTGGTTCCCCTCCATCTCTGGTGCTGTTAGTCAGCAAACAGGCCCGTCCCATCCTCTGCAGCATGAGCTCATGGTGCTGTTGTGGCTTGTGGGTCTGGCCACGTCTGCATGGCAAGGCTGTGTCTTCTTCGGCGCCAGCGTGAATGTGCACTCCAGTGTTTTATCAGTTCATCAGAGGTCTGGATGTCGCTCAAGGCTGCTGGCCTGTTAAACTGCTCCAGCAAATATCATTAAGTCTTAGATATGCCTCCTCGTTCTCAGTTTATACGTGTGTGTGTGTGTGTGTGTGTGTGTGTGACCCAGAGAAAAGCTTTTTTGCTCAGGGATTGCTCTTTCATAGCTCAGGAGACCTAATATATTTATCATGTTTATTTTATGTATAAAATTTGTTTATGCTAAGCTTAGAAGTAATAAAGATAATCACAAATGAAACAACTGTTCACATACAGTATGAATTGAGAGCTATAAAATGAATGTAGATTGCACAGAAGATTTTGATGAGAAATGTCGAACTTTACATTGAGATTATATTGAATTCTTTTGAAAAAAATCTCAGCCAAGAATAGTAATTGTAAGGGCAAAAATAAAATATAAATGATAATAATATATATGTATATATATATGGGTATATATATATACACTCACCGGCCACTTTATTAGGTACCCCATGCTAGTAACGGGTTGGACCCCCTTTTGCCTTCAGAACTGCCTCAATTCTTCGTGGCATAGATTCAACAAGGTGCTGGAAGCATTCCTCAGGGAGTTTGGTCCATATTGACATGATGGCCTCACACAGTTGCCGCAGATTTGTCGGCTGCACATCCATGATGCGAATCTCCCGTTCCACCACATCCCAAAGATGCTCTATTGGATTGAGATCTGGTGACTGTGGAGGCCATTTGAGTACAGCGAACTCATTGTCATGTTCAAGAAACCAGTCTGAGATGATTCCAGCTTTATGACATGGCACATTATCCTGCTGAAAGTAGCCATCAGAAGTTGGGTACATTGTGGTCATAAAGGGATGGACATGATCAGCAACAATACTCAGGTAGGCTGTGGCGTTGCAACGATGCTCAATTGGTACCAAAGGGCCCAAAGAGTGCCAAGAAAATATTCCCCACACCATGACACCACCACCACCAGCCTGAACCGTTGATACAAGGCAGGATGGATCCATGCTTTCATGTTGTAGACGCCAAATTCTGACCCTACCATCCGAATGTGGCAGCAGAAATCGAGACTCATCAGACCAGGCAACGTTTTTCCAATCTTCTATTGTCCAATTTCGATGAGCTTGTGCAAATTGTAGCCTCAGTTTCCTGTTCTTAGCTGAAAGGAGTGGCACCCGGTGTGGTCTTCTGCTGCTGTAGCCCATCTGCCTCAAAGTTCGTCGTACTGTGCGTTCAGAGATGCTCTTCTGCCCACCTTGGTTGTAACGGGTGGTTATTTGAGTCACTGTTGCCCTTCTATCAGCTCGAACCAGTCTGGCCATTCTCCTCTGACCTCTGGCATCAACAAGGCATTTCCGCCCACAGAACTGCCGCTCACTGGATGTTTTTTCTTTTTCGGACCATTCTCTGTAAACCCTAGAGATGGTTGTGCGTGAAAATCCCAGTAGATTAGCAGTTTCTGAAATACTCAGACCAGCCCTTCTGGCACCAACAATCATGCCACGTTCAAAGTCACTCAAATCACCTTTCTTCCCCATACTGATGCTCGGTTTGAACTGCAGGAGATTGTCTTGACCATGTCTACATGCCTAAATGCACTGAGTTGCCGCCATGTGATTGGCTGCTTAGAAATTAAGTGTTAACGAGCAGTTGGACAGGTGTACCTAATAAAGTGGCCGGTGAGTGTATATATATATATTAGGGATGTCCCGATCCGATACTCAGGATCGGTATCGGCTCCGATCCAGCCATTTTTGCGGGATCGGGTATCGATCAGACGAGGCCGATCCAAATCCGATATTTTGCGTATACTATTATGTTATTGTTAAGCCCCACAGAAGGCACAAAAACATTCTAAAGTACCATGACGTTTTCGTGCACTCTATTATAAGTGTTCTGAAGCCATTATGTCAGAGAGAAGTTAATATATAAGTCATTAAATTCAGGATCACGTAAACGTTTTCCTCTCGCGGCTGTCAGTCATTCTCCATTCAGCACTCAAACAGCGCGTCGCGTTCGGTTACAGTCAATGATGAAACTATCTTCAAGATGATTCAATGTTTATACTATTATACTTTATCTGTAGATTAGGGTCTATGTTTTCGCATAAAACAACTTTATCTTGCTGGACTTTATTGCTGTAACTTAATCGTGTTACTTTCTACCATTGTGTCGGACGCTGTCGGTTAGATCACAACACTAGAGTCAGAGCACTATTGTTCTTCACGCGCACAGGAACTGAAATTTAAAACTGTTTAAAGAAAAGGCTCAATAAACTATTGCATAGATTGATACTGTTTAATACACTGTCCATCAATATGTATTTCCTTTATGCTTTGAACTTTTCAAAGCGGACTCGACGCGCAGCATGCATAAAATAGGGTGCATACTCGGCTGCGTGCTGTTACTCCACGTGGTTTCAAGCGCATCATTCTGCGCTCGGAATGCGCATAAGCGCTTTGTGCCGCACTGTGTTGGAGTCATTCATATCATAATGCAGTGACGCAATTAAAGCTTATTAACATTAATAATTATTAATGTTGCTGCCTCATTAAATAGCTGTGCTATACACTTAAAACATGTCTCAATTTTTTAGTAGTCTTTGGCTATATCTAAAATAATTCTCTTTTTAATTTTTGTTATATTGTTTTTCATGAATGTATTTTACAATAATACAAAGAGCAATATTTATTATTCACTAATCTAGTTTATAATAGCATTTTTTGTCATTGATCATGATCATATATTTTGGGGATTTATTGTTTATCTTTATTATGAAGCTGTCTGTAGATTGTGTTTAACACACACCAGAGTGATAATGAGTTTAACACACAATTATAGAAATTCTACTTGCTTTAAAAAAAACTGTACTGGTATTTACAATGTAGAATGCTGCTGTTTAAATTATTTTAACTTTAAACCTGTTGGTAGCTATAGCTAGCTTTAAGTACTGAAGTACCTGCATATATATATATATATATATACATACACACACTGGAGGTATATTTTAAGGGGCTAATTGAGAAAATTGCTATATTTTTTATTAGTTTAAAAATAAAATAAAAATATCGGATTAATATCGGTATCGGCAAAAGCCAAAGCTGCTGCATCGGTATCGGTATCGGAAGTGAAAAAGTGGTATCGGGACATCCCTAATATATATATATATAATATATATATATATATATCAAAAATGGGTACCCATAGAAATGAATAAGAAAAACTGTAATTTAGAGCGTTCTAAAATAAGCCAAAATAAGACACCAGGTGACAGCAAAGTCATGTCATCTTTAGGTTTTAGCTCTAAGAACTTATTGGAATGATATTTTAATGTAGTTAAAAAAATTAGAAAAATAAAACATAAAAATAAATATAATTTACATATACAAAATATGGTACTTTTTGAAGTAAATAAATTCAAAAATACCCCAAAAATTAAAAAAACACCATCATAAACGGATAGACAAAACTTTATCAGTGATATAACATTTATAATAAATAAAAATTACTGTAGGATCACACCTGAGTCTTCTTTGCCCACATTTGTCCACAATTACAGGATTAAGGGCTACAGTATATATAAAGTGAATACGGTTTGAGGGCTACAGGTGTGTTTACACTTGTAGCTTGGTTTGATTGGTTTATTTGGTCCAGACCAGATGGCGTTCATACTTATTCAAATGAACCGCACTAACAGAGCAATCGCACCAGGGTTCGTTTCAATCGAACCAGACATGCTAAGTGTGAACACACCCAAAATCTCCCAGCAGTCAAGGAGAAGCAATTAATATGTTGCATGAAGGAGATCTCATTTCCAATGGTATATTGTTATTTTTCTAAATTAGGTCTGACCAAACCATTAAACAGCATACTAAAAAGTAAGATGAACTGATTGTAATAGTTTATTTTTACAGTATATAGCGGGAAAAAACAGAGCAGCAATTGTGTTACTGAAAGTGCAGAAGTCTAGACAGCGAACAGCTCATTTCCAGGGTACATGATGCAGGAATGGAGTATCGACTGGAATAGACTGGAATAGTATCTGTGACAGAATGCCAGATTACTTAGATTGTAGATTAGAAGTAAATGGGTGCAGATGGAAAAAGGGCTGTTTTTAATGTGTACACAAACTACAGCACCTGTCGGCAGCCCAAATCTTAACCACTGAGCACAGCATCCCTACGACTGCCAGAAAGACCAACTAATTAATGCGAAAGTTACTTAAAGGAGTAGTTCACTTTTTAAAAAAAACTTTTGCTGATAATTTTCTCATCCCCATGTCATCCAAGATGTCCATGTCATTCTTTCTTCAGTCGAAAATGAATTAAAGTTTTTGATGAAAACATTCCAGGATTTTTCTCCATATAATGGACTTCATTGGGAACCAAACGGTTCAAGGTCCAAAAGACAGTTTCAGTACAAACTGCAAACTGTTCAAAAAAGGTCTTTAAACGATTCCAGACGATGAATAAGGGTCTTATCAAGTGAAACAATCACTCATTTAAAAAAATAACAAAGTTTAAGTTTTATAAGCTCAAATGCTCGCCTTGCTCTGTTCTGTGAAGCGCGTTCGTGACTCTCCTATTGGAACTCGTTGATCAAAATGAACGAATCTTTTCCTGAGTCAACTCGTTCATTTCGTTCGTTGAATGACCCAAATGACTCGAAAAAAGATTTGTTCATTTTGCTAAACGAGTTCGAAAAGGAGAGTCACAAATGCGCATCACAGAACAGAGCAAGGCGAGCATTTGAGCTTATAAAACTTAAACTTTGGTTGTTGTTTTTTTAAATGAGCGATCGTTTCCCTTGATAAGACCCTTATTAATCGTCTGGAATCGTTTAAGCCCATTGAACAGTTTGCAGTTTGCACTGAAACTGTCATTTGGACCTTGAACCGTTTGGTTCCCATTGAAGTCCATTACGTATATGGAGAAAAATCCTGGAATGTTTTCATCAAAAACCTTAATTTCTTTCCGACTGAAGAAAGAATGACATGGCCATCTTGAATGACATGGTGGTGAATAAATTATCAGCAAAAGTTTTTTTTTAAAAGTGAACTACTCCTTTAGGAGTTTATCAATGACGCCTCCCAATACTATTCCTCATAACCCCCAGCAACCAATCAGAACAGCCAAGAAACCACAAAGAAATGCACAAAAAAAACACCCCAAACATCTTTGCAACAGTATAGCAATGACATTGCAACGCAACAAATAATTAATATCAAGATTACATCTGATTTATGTCAGCTTTCAAATGATCTGTGTTATTCTTAATAAATAGGAATATATGCATGGGGGGAAAAACATTAGTAATCAAGAAGAACTTTTTTTTTCTCTCTGAGGATGTTTGAAAGGAAATCGCCATGTCACCGGCCAAAGTTTCAGACAGACTGATCTCTCAAAGAGAGCATGGCCTCAGAAATACAAAATCATTACATCCACGTCTCTCGCAATCCCTCCCACGAGGCTCTGCTGATCCGAGGTGCATCCGACAGACACCGTAATAACCCTGCCGTGGTGGAGAGAGAGGCCGGACGCAGACAAAGGTGACATTTACACAATGTGAGTGCATCAAAATAAACACATACCCAAACAAGCAAATCCGACAATAGACACATAGTACACACACACACTCGCATGGTTATATAAAGGTGTGTAAACACGATTTGTCAGCAAATTCCCTGGATTACAGCGGATGATGTGCGTTCCTAACATGCAGAGATAGGTCAGACACGAAATTTATCACATGTTTTATAAGTTCATCTAGACTGCCTATTTTTTTCCTCAAGAACTGCCACATATGTAGAATATTATACAACAAAACCAATCTTAATTTCATTTTCAACATCATTTTCCATGTATTTCCACATGTAAATTGATGGCTGGTACAATTTCTCTATTAGCCTGCCATTGCAAGTTTATACACAAGCTGGCAACAACAGCGCATACTAGTATAAATCCAAACCTGTTCCAAACTCTGACGTTAACGCAAAAGTACAATGCACCAGGAACGCAAACACAAACATGACTAAAGCATGTCCCATCATTGATACAGAAGTAAATGCATGTCATTAAGATTTGTTTTCAGGCATTTTTGTGCCCGTGCGTCATGCGATGACTCCTACAACTCAAAGTGCCGCAACGTTCTGATGTCATTATGATCATTGATGTCACAATCATAACACTCATCAATGGAAATCTGTTCAGTGTCATATCCTGCTTTGATTAATATGCAGAATCTCAGTAATTGGATGGCTAATTAATTCAGCAGGGCCTCCTGGAGATGTTTTGGGGGCGACACAAAAGATGCCTCGAATAGCGCACTGTCACATGCATTGAACCGACGAATAAGCCAAATCATTTCAAATAGACAAATTCAATCAATTCTTAATATGCTTAATAATAATAAAACTAGATTTTGAAAGTAAATAAGAGTTTAAATCTCTTACCCTAAATGTAAGTGACACTTGCCTTAGAAAACAAGTACAGAATAACTTTACACAGGTGAGGTCAAAACACATACAGTAGCATCATACTGCCTTTTGATTTTAAGCACTATATCATATTGAAAGTATCCACTTATGGAAAGCGAGCTTTAGATGAGCCAATGGTGTTATTGGATGCAAATTTATTCAAAGCATATGCAAAATCATCAACTCCCATCTATCGGGTTCTCATCTCTCTATTCCACTTCAGCTCACGTTAGGAGGTGTAGCCGGAGAAGATTTCACTGAAGTGGGGGATTTTATTTCATATATTTTGCCTTAATTCTCCATTTCTGGGCGAGCTCTTGCTCCCGAAACATTAAAAATAAATCTTCTTTACCGCTGAAAGAAAAAAAAATTTAGAGAGAGAAGAAAAGACCACCTGCATTTCCCAAATCCCATTCGGCATCCCTATCCTGCATTATGAAGGAGCTTGTCAGGCAGTGAGCGGCCGCCTGCCTCCTCTTCCTCAGCTCCCCGACTCGCTGCTCATTCATCATTTACACAGGCAGAGGCAGCCAAACCTCAAATACTGACTCGCTGCCTCGTACCGCCAACCGACGTGTCTCGTTCAAACACTGCAGCAAAACTTTCAGAGCTTCTTTTGCTCAGAAAACATTATGGCAACAACTTAAACCCTCCAAATTTCAAAATCATTCAGTTTAAATCTTTCAAATACAAGTAGGTTTGCTACAATTCGTAGGAGACAAAATCTGATATGCATTCAAACTAGGGTTATTGTTGACTAAAAACTATAAAAAATAGCTTTTGTTAATCGAAATTAATCTGAAATCAAATTAAATATATTCGATGAAAAACTTAAACATTTTGAGTTACAATATTTTATTGAGAGGAGTACCCAAATCAACTCAAACTGATTGAGCCATGTCTATCATCTGGTTGAGGTATATTATGCCCAAAAAAATCCACTAATCACAGTGTCAATCAACAGCATGGATGTTCTACATGGATGTCAGAAAAAAGTTTTTGGTAAAGTTTTGCAAGCTAAGCGTATTTGTTTTTTTACATATTACACTGTAAGAGCCTTAACTTTACAAAATGATGTTACTTGGTGCTATGAAAAAACTTGAGTATTTTTAATATTTTTTTCAAAAACATGCTCAACCAAACGGTTGATTTGGCTAATTAATTGTCACCCCCCTTTTTGAGAATGGACATTACAATGCACTATTAAAACTTGGTTGTAATTCAAGTATGCTTTGGAAAAGTCTTGTTTTAAAGAAAACACTTCAAAAAATAAAAGTATGAAAAAGTTATGGAAGTTTTAAATTTACATTAAATCAAATATACTGTACTAAATATTTTTTTCTTTTATATACAATATATATTTTTACAAAATATTTTTTCATATAAAATTACTATAAAATCAAAGCCATATATCTAACCAAGTTGTGTTCCAAATTTGAAGTTGATATCACAAAAATTGAAGTTTTTGTTTAGGCATAATACCAAAAATGACATCAATTCCATTGTATGCATTCTGCTGTAACAAATTAATACATTTCTGTCCAAATATCACTTCAGTTGTAAAATATGGAACCTTGAGACTCAGACCTTTCTGACATTGTTTTGTCAAGACTAGAAAAGAGTTTGATCATAAATTATGATGGGCAATAAAAAAGTATGGCAAAGTATGTGTATGAATTCCATTAAGTGACATCTCAACCATTTGGTAGAGGCCAATATTTAAAAAATTATGGGATGTGCTCCATGTGAATACATTGAGTGTGGTTATTAGCGACATAAGAATATAAGAAATGCAAACAGAACATTTTGGTGCGGACTTCGAAGGGTTAAACACAAAAGCATTGCCTTCCCCAACTATCTGAAATAAAATAAGTTTAACAAATTGTTACAATTACTAAAATTAAATTAATAATAAATTAAAAATATTAAAAGTTCAAAATATAAATAAATACTATAACATGTATTAAATATATATATTTCAATAAAAAGTCATTTGTATTCATTATTATACTGTAGCTAACATGAATATACAAAACATACATATTTTTATTAGTTATAATGTTATTATAAATGATATTGTATTATTTGAGTTAAATATTGATAAAAAAATATTCAATTATAATTTGGCATGTAGTTTTCCAAGTATCTCACAGTTAAGTAAACAACATTTTCAAGAAATTAATCAATACTGGTAAAATAATAATTAAACAAAGGAAGAAACCAGAACAAGAAAAAAACAACAACAACTGAATAAAGTTACTAATTATCAGGTATTCCGATGAGAGGGAGGGACGGATGGACGGATAAATAAATACTTCTTTCAATTTCATATTTTTTACAAAAATACAACCAATACTAGAATACGCTAATAACTTATTTATTGTGCTGTACATCCTTAAATACAAGTGTCTATGGCACAGTAACATTAAAGCCATTTAGAAAGCACCCTTTTTCATAAAGCTGAATATATCTTGAATTTCAAAGTGTGCAATCAGACATAAAGCCTAAATGCATATCAACATGTGACAATCAAATCTGGTGCATAATGCCAAGAAAGGAAGAACACTTGTAATGTAGAAAGCATTTTAACAACAATCAAAAGAAAGTCAGGCCATTCGGAAATCGTATTACAAGGGTGGCCGTGCACTCAAAGCAAATGTGTCCGAAACGCGTGTCTCGGAACAGGCCGGGGTTTTTTGCTTCTTAATCCAGTTAAAATCACGGCAACATGAGCCCAACAGGAAACCGGGAGCAATTCAATCTGCAATTCTCCTGCTTATTAGGAAGCTGAGTGCTGGCTAGCGCAGGCTTGTGAGCTTAGTGCTGCACCAGAGAACACGGCCGCTCACCACGGCCAAACCCAGAGACGGAGAGCCCGATGCTGGCTAAACAGCCGCGTCACACAGCCTTCTTCCGGAGGTGCGGAAAGAGAAAACGATGAAGCTTATCCAAAAGACTCGTCTGTCCCTTGCCCAAAGCCCACGACAAAGAAAGCAGCCGTGAATACTGTGGAGGCCGATCTCCCTGCCAGACTTTAATCCGTGGAGAGAGAGAGAAAAAAAAAACACGACGAGGATGCTTGGGGCAAACATCGACTTTGATCTGTGCAGAATTTGACTTTATTGTGGGGCTCTATTGAAAGCTGTGGTATGAGCAGCCAGCTGTTTAAGATGGCAAAGAACCTCCCAGAATCTTAAACTCAAAAGGATGTGGAAAACAGACTGAACCAAACCATATATACGATTTACATTCAGACTTCAAAAGCAGATTGTAAGAGGTTTAACACATACTCCATTGGTCCACATCCAGACAGTCTGCATGTGATGGGCATCAAATCCCCATTGCTTTCATATTCCTGACACTTTTTGGACACGTTTTAATCAACAGAACATACGAATGGGGACAGAAAATAATAGAAAAACCAATAGGGAGGATTTCCCAGTTTAGCACAATCAATGTGTCCTGAACTGTTAGGCCACAGTTCAAACACCCTTCTTTCTTTGTGTCGGGACAAAGAAGACAGATGCAAATCCCAGTTGGTTAAAGTGATGGAAAATGATTATTTGTAGCACAGCGGTTGGTTAAAGCGTATTTGTATATCAAGATTGTGTGCCATTTACAATTGACCTATGGCTAAGCCACGCCCCCTTCACTCACTCGGACAAACAGTCAACATTCGGGGACAGGCGCTACAATTGCTATGTTTGTCAGAGTTCGCACGCCTCTGGAACAATTAGGGGTTAAAGGCCAATTTATACTTCTGCGTAGGGTGCGCGCAGTAGGTACGGCGTAGCATACGCACAGACGCGTCCCATACCGCGTACCCTTCGCCGTCGCCTGACGCGCACCTCTTCAAAAATGTAACTACACGTCGCGACGACGCGGACCGCAAGATCATGATTGGTCGGCTTGGTAGCATCGCATTTCCTCCTACGCATTTCCGCACGTACCTTCTCACGCATTTCCACCACTATCTATGATTTCCACACGTACCATCTCCTCCGACGTCTTCTCTCATTTCTGTCTTTCAGTTTTAGTAATTTCACTAAATTGAACTGTTTTTCCACCTCAATAAGCTCCAACTCCAACATTATCAGCTGTCTTTCAGTCGCTATTGCTTGTAGTAACCTAGCCGTGAGGAATCTAAACACAGTGGAACATTAAAACCCTCCGCCGCCAACTAGCGTTTCGGAGCAGTACTGCAAAGCAACCAAAACCTGAACGCAGAAGTATAAATGCTCACAACGGCGTCGCCTACGTGCGTAGCCAACGCCGTACATTACGGCGTACCCTCGACGCAGAAGTATAAATTGGCCTTAAGTGTCTCAGCGACACATTGGTGTCTCACAGTGGATTCGAACCTGGGTCTTTCACACCAAATGCATGTGTCTTATCCACTGCGCCACACTAGCCATGTTTCCATCAACACGTTTTTATCACCGAATTAAGTGATATCGAATGAAAAAAGCCTTATGGAAACAGTAAAATTCGATGAAATTTCATGAAAATCGACTCAAATGAAATACGTTCGGTCTCATCGGATTTTCTCTTGATCGATATACGGCTAATGCGATAAAAGCTGATGGAAACGTTATTTGCCGAATAAATAATGAATTGCGATTAAGTTTTACGCCCTTTTATGGTTGCAACACGTCAGAAGACGAGTTCATTTCCGGCCAGTCTGTTTGCGCACACATGGCGGATGTCAACAAAGACAGATGTAAGTGGACAAAGCAAAAAGATGCTTCAACCAAAGGGTTTCCGTGAACCATGATCTCCCAGAACTGATGGAGCGCTGTCGTTCCCAAACCACATTCACCTCCGCTGTCGTCGGGCATACGTGCATCGTCATCATCATAGCAATGTTTATAGCGTCGCTGTTTTCTTAGGTTAGTTTTGCTTGTTTTTACGTGGCTTGGTTGAATTGTAATGTAGAATGTGGTCTGTTTTTTCTAGTTAACAGACTGCGGCGCTGCTAGTATAACACACTGTTGCCATGGACGCAGTTCAGAGACGGAACAGACTATTTTCTTTAGCAGAAGCAATACTCGTTTTTAAATCAATAAACTCGTTTTTAAGTCAATATTTTGTGTCAAATTATTGATTTATTTGGTTGATTTATATGTAGGCTAATAAGCAGGATAATATATAGCGAGGCGGTTGTTATAGCGAATACAACCAACAACCGCCTCGCATACATTATCCCATTCATATGTCGCAATCAGCTGGCACATAAGCATTATTAGCCTTCAACTTGTGAAATATTGATCATTTGTTGGTAGATGGCGCGATCCGTTTTGTCTAACAAAACTTTGTTCGCAAAAGTTTGCTTGATGTTGTTCGATTCAGTGCGAAAATAAATGGAAACACCTTAAAATGTCTGAAATCAATTCGATATACCAATTTGATCGCAAAACAGCATGTGACGTCATTACGTACAGGTTTTTATTCGCTTTAAAGCCGTTGGATGGAAACACACTTTCACCAGCTTTATCCGCATGAGTTTTTTAACCGAATTTCAGATAATTCGATTGACAAGTGGATGGAAACATGGCTACTGTAAAAAACTATTGTTGGTTTAACTTAAAAAACTAAGTAACCTGGTTGACTTAAAATTTTAAGTTGATTGAACTGAAAAAAGTGAGTTAATACAATGAAGGAGATTAATTTAATCATCAGAAACTCAAAATAATAAGTTATTTCAACTAAATAAATTATTTAAGTTGATTTGACGAAAGAAAATATGTTGTGATAACAAATCATGGCAACTGTAGGAGACATTATACAGGAGGTGATTGGTAATTTTTGGAGACAGAAAGATTACATATCATCTCAAAGTCACCTAAAGGGCCTTAACTATGCATTGGAGGGTTATATTAATAATTTTATTGTTGAGAAGGTCAATAAAAAGCTTCAGCTTCCGGCAAAAATGTACAGGTCACAGTGTAAACGTGATAAACCGCATTTCGTTGCCATCACCGTTTGGTGCTACAGTATTTACATGAATCATGTATTTACATTCAATCATGCAGCTAGAAGCTAACGTTAACGTTTTCTAATGTTAGGCTAGCGTTAGCCTAACGTTACGTTAGAAATTTTAAAGATAACGTTCAAATACATTGTTGACTTAACTTAGAACAGATGTAGACATCCTTGTTTAATTTATCCACATTTAGTTGGTGTTGTGGTCTTAATCGCATAACTTAATCCAGAGCTGACACTTATTTCGGTTGAAATGTGGCTTGGGACAGGGTAAAAGAAATACACACTGTCGCCCAGCCTCTTGGGAACCTAGTTTCGGAGTTGCACGTACCCCATGCACACCGTTTGAAGCTTAAAACGACAAGAAAAAAACTATTGAAAACTGACTAACTGCAATGCATTTCAATGGACGTGGAAGCAGAGAATGTTCGAGGATATTGGGTTAGCTGCGCACTGTGATTGGCTCATCGCGTTTGAGGGCGTGGCTTAGGCATAGGTCAATTGAATTGACACCAGTTTCATTTCAGTTCTTGAATCTTAATTTAATTTTAACTGAGGTAGCAAACAGGATGCAGACTTGCAAACAAAATTTCAGGAAGTAGAATTTAAAAAAATGTGTGGGACAAGAAAAGCTATTTTCCATAGATGAAACCACTTCTTATCTGAAAGCTTAAGAAAGTTTTTAAGTCTCAAAATGGCACTTATAAAAAATTGTATGTAATTTAAAAATATAAAATGCTTTTTTACATTCAGAACATTTATGGAATATAACAGAGTGGAAGCACACTTAGCTTCCCAGAATGCAATTTTCTGTTGATTTTCTCTGAATTGTAAATTCCACTTCATTTACTTCCAATTCAACTTCCTGTATGGTGTGAACTCAAGAACCGAAAAGAAGTCAGATTAAATTCTGATATTAAAACATAAGGCTATCAATGAAATAAAATGAGTTTTCAGTGACTAATCATGATTAATGCTAAAAATAAAACTACTTTTCTCAGCACTAGAAAAAAGTAATGTAGATGAAAAAGAATGTAACTGAAAACTACATACAAAAATACATTCACCCTACAATAGAGGTCAGTTATCTGTCCAACTGCAACAGAATGTTGTTTTAAGCAATGCCACCAGAAAGCTTTTAGTGGCCGTCATCATGACATAAACACATATTTCAGATGATCCACCGTCACTTAAGAAATGAGTTCCCTACCGTTTATATGATTGTGGTCAATCAATGGAAAACCAAATTAGGTTTCCAAAGATCACATTTTGTTGGGATAAGAAGTAAAACCGTTTCCAATTTAAGCATTAGCGAGATCATATTACACATCAAAATCGACTTTACTATCACGAAGTGACCATGAGAACGGATACCAGGTTATATTAATGTGCTAATAATGAATGAAACTGGGGACGTCCAGGCTCCTTGACATATCTTCTGCTAGCTCGCGTGACGCACATCCCCAGTAACAACAGTATCAGGAGCATCCAAGGGCCTGTGCCTGGATATGACAACCACACACTTGGCTCTTATCGCGAAGAGGAAACCAGCGTCAGCGTCCTTATGGGACATTAGTCTTGAGCAGATCGCATTAAACTCTTATATCTGCCTGAGGATCAATTAGCATGGCATTCAACACCACTAGCAGGGCCATCGGAGTGCATTAGGACTCCCCGACAGCCCAAACGAACACAGTGACACGGTGTAGTGAGGGAGAACAGACTCGGCCGCCATATCCGTGACCGTGTATACTAACTCCATTAACGTGACCACCGACAGAGAAGTCATTATGCTGAAAATGAACTGATGCAAGGCCGGGTCAAAGACCCCAGCTATGGAGGAAGTCATCCGAGGGCCAAAAAGCAAAACATGTCATGTTCAAAATAGCATGCTATTCATACTATTTTTTGCTGTATGAATATGATTGTTTTTATATCAATCAAAATTGCATATAAGAATTATATTGATTTACAATCTGTAAATGATGACATGTTTCTGATTTTATGATCTCAGGGTTTGAAATGAACTTTTTCACTCACTGGCCAATTTGGCTACTTAACGTTTAAGTTACAGGCAATTCAGAGCTTCTACAAGCCGAATATATATATATATATATATATATATATATATATATATATATAAATATATATTTTTTTTTTTAAATGACGAAAAGAAAAGATTTACCAGCTTAACTAGGTCACAGCTTCAGTATATACTTTATTTGAGCCATTCATTCCACCGAAAGTTATATGTATAAAATTGCATGAAAATTAACTCTAAAATACATTTTATTATTTATTAAGCAAAATTAAGCAAACTACTCAGTCCTGTTACTATTACATCCCCCCTCTGAAAAACGTAGAATATTCCACAAGACACATTTTCAACAGTAAGTTGAATCATCTGGATTTTCTGAAGGCAATGGGGCGACTATAAATCACTCCTCTCATTTTCATTTCTGTATATTTGATGAAATTGTAACTATGAATGAGAAGGTCAATCTCAACAAGTCCTGTTACCTATACTTTTTCTTAGATTTAATTTTTTTTTATTTAAAAAATATTAACTTTTGGTAAGGCACTAGAAATGGCTCAGTGTCCTCACACTATTAGCATCAATGCTATGTGGCCACATGCCATATATTTGATAACTTTTTGCTTAAAAACTCAATCCTGTTACTTTCAGTCCTGTTACTATTTTTTTTTCTAAAAAAATAAATAAATTAAATTAAACCACTATTTTTTATCAGTTTTGTTTGGCCCATGATTTATACAATCATTTAATGAATTAATTCTTAAAAAAATATAAGCTTGAGGCTTTGGTCATCTTTAAAATGAAAAAAAAAAATGCCTTTGTGTTGATTTTATTGGCACAAATATCAATTTTTTGAACATATAACCAACAATGACTTTAAAATAAACACTCTCTTGTGGGGAAAACAAAGGAATTAATTGACAAGCTTCTAAACTTGCTTTTTAAATGACACATGATTTTCGGTAACAGGATTGAGAAAACAGGGGTCCATATTCTGCTTAAACCTTGTAAAGTTGCCTGAAATTGACCAATACACATTTTGTATAGTTAAATATGTGCAGTATTTTGAAAAAGATCAAAAATAAAGTTTACAACAAGCAAATGTCACCCATTTGGTGGAATGGCCCTTATATTAATTTCTTATTCAAACAAAATCCAGTCATCCAGCCATCTCCTCTCTTTCATCCTCATCACCAAAAATGTGTTTTAGGTGGACAGATCAATTCAGTACAAAGAACAGAAAAAAAATGTAGGATAGGATATTGGAAAATGTAGGAAAATAACAATGTCTCTTCTGTTAACCAAAGGGCTTTTTAATCTGCAATGCAAATGAACATGCACACAGTTATTTGTTGTGTAGTGATCTGCATGTTCAAGTAAGCCAGATATGAGCTGATTGTGCGCAATACGCTGTATTTAATATATCATGATGACTCACGAGTTGAGTACTTGCACTAGATCTGAGCAGATTTGAGTGGACATTATAAGTAACAAGTGATTTGACAGCGTTACCCGCCACTAGGGTTGGGTATCGTTTGAATTTGAACGATTCTGATTCCGATTGCGATTCCTTGTTTCGATTCCGGTTCCTAACGATTCTCGATTCCGATTCTTTTAAGAGGCAGGGTCAAAAAAGTTTAGCTAACCTTGCTAACCAACGGCCTCTGTAAAAATACTCCTTTTATCGCAAATTTTGCATTTTGCCAAGATTTCGTTATTTTTAGAAAAGTGAAGCCACACTTTGGATCGCCGACGTAAGGTACTCATGTTCGACTCGCGTGGTTATGCCAACACTTCTGGTAGACGCTTCTTCATTGGTGTTTTTCAGCGGTTTCTTCTTCCGCTCAGCGTACTGTGAATATCGAAACTAGGAATCGAAATTTTAACTTTTGAACGATTCCGGGAAAAACGAAAAGTTAGTCTCGGTTCCAATCGATACTCGATTCTCGATACCCAACCCTACCCGCCACAGTTAATTTTTACCCACATTTGGCGGTTGTTCATTTCAAACCCTATTGTATAAAATGTAAAATAATAATATATACAAAATGTAAATGTATGTCTGAGATATACTTTAAGTGGACAGCACTCTGAAATATTTATCATCCCATATTATCCATTAGGAAACAGTATACAGTACACATATCCTAATAACCAGCATGCCTTTGCAAACACAGCCAGTGACAAACCACAGCCGGGGGAACCATCCCATCGCACTCATGGAGAGAGGTGACCTTTTGACCGTGTCTTGGAAAGTGACCTCTAGGACGCTCTCTTTGGAAGTGTTCTCAGAAACGAGCGCTCCCTGAGGGAGGACGAGGAGAGGTGAGAGGGAAGGAATGAGGGCTTTATTCGCTCTTGCTGTGGCTTTTATTCTTAGCACAAAAGCCACCGCACTGACGCTGGCACGTAGGATGGCACTGCACGTCTGCCTGAGCCTCTGATATCCTCCGAATTAGGATGCGAACAACTCCCTGGTGCAAGTTTATTACATTGCCGGGAAAACGAAGCACATGTGCCACGCAGCCCAAACAGAATCAAGCGACATCTGTGAAACGCCGTTCACTACCCACTACCCACTTTATTTTCGTAATGTGACATATTTTGGAGTGAAGCAGGATATTTAATCAGAAACAATTGTTTTGGAAAAAATGCAGTATGAATTCAGCGAGGACACATTAAACTGATCAAAAGTGACAATAAAGATGTTTATAATGTTATAAAGATATCTATTTCAAATAAATGCTGTTTCTTTTGAACTTACTATTCATCAAAGAATCCTGAATAGATTTCAGCTTCAAAGAAAATATTAAGCAGTACAACTTTTCAACATTGATATTAATAAGAAATGTTTCTTAATGAGAAAATCAGCATATTATTATGATTTCTGAAGGATCATGTGACACTGAAGACTTAGGAATCAACTACATTTTAAAATGTATCCGAATAGAATTAAAGGGACACTTCACCTCTGGGAAGATGAATGTGTATTTAAAATGTGTTTTTATTTTTTTTATTTGGAGCCTTCTAGACTGAGAAAAGCCAGAAAATGTATTTTTGGCTTATGTGGATGAAAGACTACAACTCCCAGAATGCACTTGCTTCGCCGCCCAAGGAGGCCACGCCTATCGGTAACAGAGCGCAGTAGTTAAACAACAAGTCTACTAGTGAGTCTACCAATGAGTCTGCCCGAAAATGTGTTTCACAATCGGCCAAAATGTCCGCTATTCGGCTTTTGCGTTCTACAGTCGCCATTCATTATGTTTACTGTGGCGAGCAGGACGAGTGAAGGCCGCGGGAGAACGGCGTGAGGCCGGTGGCGTGATTACCGGTGAGCGACACCTGTGAGACGCACCGGTCTCGTATCTCTCACCGAGGAGCGGGAATTTTCTTAGCAATGTTAAAACGCACATCAACCAATCACTTGTTTAGCGTTCATGAAAACACTACATCCACATTCACCAATCAGAAAGAATTCAGTTAGATTGAAACAAGTGTAAATGTAAACAATAAATGGCGACTGCAGAAAGCAAAAGCTGAATCCCAGACATCGACGGCCGGACATGTCCGTGAAAAAAAAAAAGGATGGTAACCCCTACTACTCCGCTTTCTCCACAGAACAAGAGTCTGCTAGCATAGCTACCAAACAAAGATGGCTGACACTATGTGTGCATCCTGTGAGTGAGATCCCAGTGAGAAAACATGCGGGACAGCGCCTACTACAGGCTGTTTTTAGCCTCTGGCCAAAAAATCCTCCGATGACGCCAAATGACAATTTTTGCATCATCGGGGGATTATTTTCCAGACAAAAAATACAAAAATCTCTCGTCTCAGGGGGATAGGCAGTGGCGGTTCTACCTTGAATTACACCCAGGGCGAGACCCCCTTCGAGCGCCACCCCAATCCCCCCCCCCCCCCCCCAAAAAAAAAAAAAAAATCATTAAAGTATTAGATAATATGGTGACCAAAATGATCACACACAGAATCTTGTTCAAAATGCCTAATACACAGTGAAATCAATTCACCAAGTTAATAATATTAAAGGTTTGTTTTAAAGGAGTGCCTTTCATCTTACTTACTAAACTTAAAAAAAGGTTTTATATAAAGATAAACCTCATATTTCAGCATTTAAATCCTCTCTATAAAAAGAATGAGTCAATAAAGATACATTCCTGACATTTATAATGCACAGTAGCTTATCTTTTATTATTAATAGTAAAATTCGTACAGATTTTCCCATGGCTGTCGTTGCTATAGAACCATGCACTCATTACACTGCGCTCTCCAACGACAAAGGAGTTTTAGCTAATGTATTTCCACCACAGAAAAACGCTTGCTGTAGCTCTGCTAAAAGAAGTATTTACGGAGAACAGAAAAAAACACCCAAGTGTTTGGGTGCACGTGCACTCCCATACTGAAAAGTTTATGAGCGCGCGACCAGTGAGCGCATAATGAGCGCGCTTCCCGTGCGCCTATTTGAAACATAGAGGATTTGAAATAACGACCTCGAGCGCGCAAAAGACGCGATACGTGAACTAATCAGGAGATCCCCTTGACATCGCTTCTGCGCACGGCACCTTCTCAGCAAGAAGGGCGCCATTGCCAATAATTTAATCGAAATGATAAAAAATAGAAAAACTTCGCGGCACAGAGTATTTTTTTAACTGCTCGTGCCGCCCCCCATGTGACATGAAGAAATGCCGCCCCGGGCGACTGCCCGGTTCGCCCGTGCCTAGAACCGCTACTGGGGATAGGAGGGTGGAAAGAATGGTAATTCAAAAATACTACAGGTTTTCTACTAATACAAAGCTTAACGCTAAATCCTGAAGTAGCATAAAAAAAACTTCAATGTACTAAGATCTATAAAATCCCAATTTTACTGTTTTACTACTATGTTTGGTTAAATAAATGCAGATTTGTTGAGCATAAGAGACTTCTTTAAAAAAAATATTTGGAAAATCTCACAACTTTTGAGTGGTAGTGTATGAGTGTGTGTGCAAGCATTAAGCATCATAATAGAGTCAGAAAAAGGATTCGTAACAACATACTGTACAAAATTTGATCAAATGCTTTAAATTTTTTCTTCTTTTGTAGCAATGTGCACTGATTAATCATTCATAACAAGAACCAGAAACACGTATTCGTAAACTTCATCAATTTAGATTTTCTAAAACAACAGTAATAGCTGCAAAGTGCATTATAGCTGCAAAGTGTATTTGCTGTACATTGGCAATTAGTCACAGTGAGCAGCCGATATACTGGACGGAGATGTTCTCGTTTGAGAATCCAGCTCTCTCTGTAATTACTCCTGTTGTGCCTACACTCCAGACGCTCTCAGAGGAAATTCAGCTAATTGGTGCTGGAAAGAGAAATGAGTTTGGGGCCAAACCAGTGATCTTCGGCATCGCTGCGCTCTTTACTCGTCTTCTAAACTGCGCTTTTGAGGTGTGTTTGGGTGAAAGAAAGCGTGTCTATAATTGAACGTTTACATCAACCTCCAAGGTGAAACAGGGAGAACTTTAGGTCCTGTGTGCTCTTGTTTGCGAGAGTTAAGGTGACCAGAAGCCCGAGGTACACAGGATATTGAATCACACTTCCTTCCTGTAAGACTCAGCAGCATTTGTTCTTACTCAGAACCAAACGGCAAAGAATAAAGCCTTTCAGGAGCACCAACATCACTGCACTGAAGCACTACGGCCTCATGAGAAATACCATTTGCATTGTCAATCACAATGCCATCTATCCATCCATCCATCCATCCATCCATCCATCCATCCATCCATCCATGCTCTGAGCTTTACAGTAAGTCCTCCACCACACCATTCATTCAGCCATCAGTCCATTGTGAGAGTAACTTACGTAGTCATGGAATGCCTTGGCTTCGCTGGAATGCTCACAGGTTTCTCTCCTTTCAGGTGCTGCACAATACAAATCCCAGAATACACTGCAAAACACACAAGAATGGATGAAGCAGAAGCCGTGAACAACACATCAGCACATGATAAACATTTAACAATGTGATTCTTACCACCACCATGAATGTAAGAATCCTGGAGGCTCTCCTAACGTTATGTTTTTCTCCCATCTTATCTG
>NW_024121210.1:42988057-43072166 GCF_016745375.1 Pimephales promelas | reverse complement strand
TATCTTTCCTAAGAAATTTAAAGGGATACTTCACCGTTTTTTTTTTCATATTAAACTATGTTATTCACTTCACTCTCGTCTCAGTGCGTGCGCTCAATCGCGCGAGACACTTTGATAGCACTGAGTTCACTTTTAAAAACTTTTGCTGATAATTTACTCACCCTATGTCATCCAAGATATCCATGTCATTCTTTTTTCAGTCGAAAAGAAATTAAGGTTTTTGAGGAAAACATTCAAGGATTTTACTCCATATAATGGACTTCAATGGGAACCAAACGGTTTAAGGTCCAAAAGACAGTTTCAGTGCAAACTGCAAACTGTTAAAACGATTCCAGACGATGAATAAGGGTCTTATCAAGTGAAACGATCGCTCATTTAAAAAAAAAAAAAAACAAAGTTTAAGTTTTATAAGCTCAAATGCTTGCCTTGCTCTGTTCTGTGATGCGCGTTCATGATTCTAGTGTTCAAACTCGTTTATCAAAATGAACAAATCTTTTTTCGTGTCATTTGGTTCATTCAACGAACTAAATGAACGAGTTGACTCTGGAAAAGAGTTCTTTTTGATGAACGAGCACTTACACCACGTCCTAACTACACGCGATGCGACGCCGCGACACGCGATAAAAGGTATCTTTTCCATGTTAATCAGAGTTTTTGTCCTAACCAGACGCGACGGCGACGCGCAAAGTTTCTAATTTAGAAACGGTTCCTATTTCTGCGACGTCGCGGCTGACAGAATGAAGAAATTACACTGGTTATGAGTATACATTATTTATTTTTAGTTAAAAATAGGTCACTGTGCCACAAGCGATAACGGATAATTTACCTCAGATTTTGAAAGCATGTAATATAGCGTTCAAAATGAATTCTATGCAAACATACAACTTTACTTCATAACAAAATTAGTCAATGAGTATATTTTGTTAATGTTTTGATTTTTAATAATGTTATTTCGTGATTTGATTGTGTCCTTACCCATTTCCGACGTGAGTGCGGGCCAACAGTGCGCTTTCATAGAGAGACTCCGCTCACACCATATAGGCTCACACGCTGTTCTGAATGTGTGGCATCTCACAGTCGCGTCGCGTCTACTGTGGACAGACACACTTGCTGTCGCTGGAATTTTATCGCTTCGTGTGTTTTTTTTAAAAATATTTATATATATATATATATATATGCGCCAAGTCGAAGTGCTCCCAATCACTTGCTGTGGTATTCCGCCTTACATTATAGTAGTGATGGGTCAATTACCGGTTTCACGACAAACACCGATAAAATATACTGACGGTCAGTATTATTGTTTAAAATTTAATTATAGTTAAAACCATATTTGATTTTCGCCATTTTAATAGTCTGACGCAGGCGCACAAGGTTTTGTTGTTTTATTCGAGAAGGAATGGCGGAAAGCAGCCTTTTAAGAGGACCAAATCTAAGGTGTGGTCATATTTCGGCTTTTACAGAAGTCCCGAGGGAAGCTTGATCGAGGATGGTCATTGGTCGCTCTGTCTGCAGAACAAAAAGTCGCTGCAATAGAAACAATTCAACTCTGCCGAGTCGTCTTGTGTGACCATCACCCAGTGTTGTATAGCGAACGCAAGGCAAGTTAACTCAGTACTAGGGTTGGGTATCGAGAATCGAGTATCGATTGGAACCGGGACTAACTTTTCGTTTTTCCCGGAATCGTTCAAAAGTTAAAATTTCGATTCCTAGTTTCGATATTCACAGTCCGCCGAGCGGAAGAAGAAACCGCTGAACAACACCAACGAAGAAGCGTCTACCGGAAGTGTTGACATAACCACTAGTTACGACGAGTCGAACATGAGTACCTTACGTCGGCGATCCAAAGTGTGGCTTCACTTTTCTAAAAATAACGAAATCTCGGCAAAATGCAAAATTTGTGACAAAAGGAGTATTTTTACAGAAGGAGTATTTCCTTCAGAAAGGATTATTTCCTTCAGAAAGGCCGTTGGTTAGCAAGGTTAGCTAAACTTTTTTGACCCTGCCTCTTAGAAGAATCGGAATCGAGAATCGTTAGGAACCGGAATCGAAACAAGGAATCGGAATCAGAATCGTTCAAATTCAAACGATACCCAACCCTACTCAGTACCAAATACCAAAACTATGCGTGAAGCTTACGCAAAGAAAGGTTCGCAGCAAGATGAACAAACAACTTCAAACAAGACTTGTTTCTAATTATGATGGGGCCGGCCTATTCACGCCCATTCGCATATTGCCTTGGCAAACAAAAAAATGTTTTTTTACAATATAACCCAATTCACAGTTTTATGTGAATGATTAGGCAGGATGATTTTCAGATCATTGTGAAGAAAAATCCCTAGGCAACAACATCGAACATCCATTAGTCAAAAGTATTGTGGACGCATATGTGTTTTGTGGCCTTATTTCAGAAACGTTCAATTTTAGTTTTTACAATAACCACGCATAAACAATATTCTCTCAAAAATACAAACATGTACATACATGTTGCTCATATATTATGGTAGCCCTGTTTCTGATAAATATAGTGTATTTTCACCTGTGCCATTATTATGTTTATAAGCAACTGAAAGTACAAATGTCAGAACATCTCAAGGACCCCCTAAACACATTGGTCCTCAGAGGGTTAAGAAGAGTGACATTTTAAGTGATAGTAATGTACAGATTCATTGTACACTTACACCGCCTTACCCCCCACATAATTACGTATTGAATTGAGATTGTTTTAAATAGTTATACAGCATAGAATACAATCGTCCAGACAAGATGATCAAAACAATATTACCAAACTCTGTAAACAATAAATCAACACTGATTTCATTTTCAATAAAATCAAAAACGGGAGACGCAAGACGGCATGTTGTATTTAAATTAGACGAGAGAGAGCGTACGTTGTGATATGGATGTGCGCAGTGTAATAATGCATTGCTATTGACGATGGTCATTATAAAGAAGGAAATGCCACAGAATAGAATCTTGCTTAAAAAATGCAAAGAGCTGCTTGTTTTACTTGTTGTTTGTTTGTTTTCAGTGCGAGCATCAGTTCTTTTTGAACACTTTCATCTCATTTTAACAAAACCGTGACAATATTGGTAATCACGAAAATTTTGGACACTATAAACGTGATATGAAATTCCGTCCCATCTCTACATTATAGTTATCCACTTTACTCGCTTAGAAAGCGCAACGTTTTATTTTGTGTCACCATTCTTAGTTGAGTTCATTCTAAACTGGTTTTTACCTCTTGTTACACAGCCACAAAGCGCCCGCGCCCTCATCACTTGGACGTGGCTGAGGTTACAAGAGACAAAACGATATAAATACTGTTCGTTTTCTCACACAAACCGCTCGTTTCGTGTCTTAGGCCATCAATGTGTACTTACATTTATGAGTCATTAAATCATGTTTAATTTGGACTTCTCTGTGCATGCTCTTTGAGGTGGTGACCATAGACCTCCATTATATGACTGACAGACAAGAACGGTTTGACCTAAAAATATCCAAATTTAAACTACTGCAAAAACAAAGATCTCGGATGCCCTTGAGGTAAGCTAAAACATAGCAAATATTAATTTCAAAGTGGACTATCCCTTTAAATAGGGAGTGATTGAGACGAGAGAGGTGTGCATCAACTTGTCTTATTTAAGGGAATAACATAGTTTAATATGAAAAAACGGTGGAGTATCTAAGGGTGTAACTGAAGGGTGTGACCTCAACAGAGGCCATGTGGGGTGACAGCAGGGTGGTTTCTTTGGGTGGGGTCGTATTAGGCTACACTCAATATGATACACACCCCCTCCCATATGATTACACTCACGTTGATCTCAGTGAACTGTTGTATCCAGTCCTGCAGATACCCCATAACCCTGGTTCCCCTCCATCTCTGGTGCTGTTAGTCAGCAAACAGGCCCGTCCCATCCTCTGCAGCATGAGCTCATGGTGCTGTTGTGGCTTGTGGGTCTGGCCACGTCTGCATGGCAAGGCTGTGTCTTCTTCGGCGCCAGCGTGAATGTGCACTCCAGTGTTTTATCAGTTCATCAGAGGTCTGGATGTCGCTCAAGGCTGCTGGCCTGTTAAACTGCTCCAGCAAATATCATTAAGTCTTAGATATGCCTCCTCGTTCTCAGTTTATACGTGTGTGTGTGTGTGTGTGTGTGTGTGTGTGTGACCCAGAGAAAAGCTTTATTGCTCAGGGATTGCTCTTTCATAGCTCAGGAGACCTAATATATTTATCATGTTTATTTTATGTATAAAATTTGTTTATGCTAAGCTTAGAAGTAATAAAGATAATCACAAATGAAACAACTGTTCACATACAGTATGAATTAAGAGCTATAAAATGAATGTAGATTGCACAGAAGATTTTGATGAGAAATGTCGAACTTTACATTGAGATTATATTGAATTCTTTTGAAAAAAATCTCAGCCAAGAATAGTAATTGTAAGGGCAAAAATAAAATATAAATGATAATAATATATATGTATATATATATGGGTATATATATATGGGTATATATATATATATATATATATGGGTCAAAAATGGGTACCCATAGAAATGAATAAGAAAAACTGTAATTTAGAGCGTTCTAAAATAAGCCAAAATAAGACACCAGGTGACAGCAAAGTCATGTCATCTTTAGGTTTTAGCTCTAAGAACTTATTGGAATGACATTTTAATGTAGTTAAAAAAATTAGAAAAATAAAACATAAAAATAAGTATAATTTACATATAGAAAATATGGTACTTTTTGAAGTAAATAAATTCAAAAATACCCCAAAAATTAAAAAAACACCATCATAAACGGATAGACAAAACTTTATCAGTGATATAACATTTATAATAAATAAAAATTACTGTAGGATCACACCTGAGTCTGACCTGAAAGTGAATTTTCACACCTGAAAGTGAATACGGTTTGAGGGCTACAGGTGTGTTTACACTTGTAGCTTGGTTTGATTGGTTTATTTGGTCCAGACCAGATGGCGTTCATACTTATTCAAATGAACCGCACTAACAGAGCAATCGCACCAGGGTTCGTTTCAATCGAACCAGACATGCCAAGTGTGAACACACCCAAAATCTCCCAGCAGTCAAGGAGAAGCAATTAATATGTTGCATGAAGGAGATCTCATTTCCAATGGTATATTGTTATTTTTCTAAATTAGGTCTGACCAAACCATTAAACAGCATACTAAAAAGTAAGATGAACTGATTGTAATAGCTTATTTTTACAGTATATAGCGGGAAAAACAGAGCAGCAATTGTGTTACTGAAAGTGCAGAAGTCTAGACAGCGAACAGCTCATTTCCAGGGTACATGATGCAGGAATGGAGTATCGACTGGAATAGACTGGAATAGTATCTGTGACAGAATGCCAGATTACTTAGATTGTAGATTAGAAGTAAATGGGTGCAGATGGAAAAAGGGCTGTTTTTAATGTGTACACAAACTACAGCACCTGTCGGCAGCCCAAATCTTAACCACTGAGCACAGCATCCCTACGACTGCCAGAAAGACCAACTAATTAATGTGAAAGTTACTTAAAGGAGTAGTTCACTTTTTAAAAAAAACTTTTGCTGATAATTTTCTCATCCCCATGTCATCCAAGATGTCCATGTCATTCTTTCTTCAGTCGAAAATAAATTAAAGTTTTTGATGAAAACATTCCAGGATTTTTCTCCATATGATGGACTTCATTGGGAACCAAACGGTTCAAGGTCCAAAAGACAGTTTCAGTACAAACTGCAAACTGTTCAAAAAAGGTCTTTAAACGATTCCAGACGATGAATAAGGGTCTTATCAAGTGAAACAATCACTCATTTAAAAAAATAACAAAGTTTAAGTTTTATAAGCTTAAATGCTCGCCTTGCTCTGTTCTGTGAAGCGCGTTCGTGACTCTCCTATTGGAACTCGTTGATCAAAATGAACGAATCTTTTCCTGAGTCAACTCGTTCATTTCGTTCGTTGAATGAACCAAATGACTCGAAAAAAGATTTGTTCATTTTGATAAACGAGTTCGAAAAGGAGAGTCACAAATGCGCATCACAGAACAGAGCAAGGCGAGCATTTGAGCTTATAAAACTTAAACTTTGGTTGTTGTTTTTTTAAATGAGCGATCGTTTCCCTTGATAAGACCCTTATTAATCGTCTGGAATCGTTTAAGCCCATTGAACAGTTTGCAGTTTGCACTGAAACTGTCATTTGGACCTTGAACCGTTTGGTTCCCATTGAAGTCCATTACGTATATGGAGAAAAATCCTGGAATGTTTTCATCAAAAACCTTAATTTCTTTCCGACTGAAGAAAGAATGACATGGACATCTTGAATGACATGGTGGTGAGTAAATTATCAGCAAAAGTTTTTTTTTTAAATGTGAACTACTCCTTTAGGAGTTTATCAATGACGCCTCCCAATACTATTCCTCATAACCCCCAGCAACCAATCAGAACAGCCCAGAAACCACAAAGAAATGCACAAAAAAAACACCCCAAATATCTTTTGCAACAGTATAGCAATGACATTGCAACGCAACAAATAATTAATATCAAGATTACATCTGATTTATGTCAGCTTTCAAATGATCTGTGTTATTCTTAATAAATAGGAATATATGCATGGGGGGAAAAACATTAGTAATCAAGAAGAACTTTTTTTTTTCTCTCTGAGGATGTTTGAAAGGAAATCGCCGTGTCACCGGCCAAAGTTTCAGACAGACTGATCTCTCAAAGAGAGCATGGCCTCAGAAATACAAAATCATTACATCCACGTCTCTCCCAATCCCTCCCACGAGGCTCTGCTGATCCGAGGTGCATCCGACAGACACCGTAATAACCCTGCCGTGGTGGAGAGAGAGGCCGGACGCAGACAAAGGTGACATTTACACAATGTGAGTGCATCAAAATAAACACATACCCAAACAAGCAAATCCGACAATAGACACATAGTACACACACACACTCGCATGGTTATATAAAGGTGTGTAAACACGATTTGTCAGCAAATTCCCTGGATTACAGCGGATGATGTGCGTTCCTAACATGCAGCGATAGGTCAGACACGAAATTTATCACATGTTTTATAAGTTCATCTATAGACTGCCTATTTTTTTCCTCAAGAACTGCCACATATGTAGAATATTATACAACAAAACCAATCTTAATTTCATTTTCAACATCATTTTCCATGTATTTCCACATGTAAATTGATGGCTGGTACAATTTCTCTATTAGCCTGCCATTGCAAGTTTATACACAAGCTGGCAACAACAGCGCATACTAGTATAAATCCAACCTGTTCCAAACTCTGACGTTAACGCAAAAGTACAATGCACCAGGAACGCAAACACAAACATGACTAAAGCATGTCCCATCATTGATACAGAAGTAAACGCATGTCATTAAGATTTGTTTTCAGGCATTTTTGTGCCCGTGCGTCATGCGATGACTCCTACAACTCAAAGTGCCGCAACGTTCTGATGTCATTATGATCATTGATGTCACAATCATAACACTCATCAATGGAAATCTGTTCAGTGTCATATCCTGCTTTGATTAATATGCAGAATCTCAGTAATTGGATGGCTAATTAATTCAGCAGGGCCTCCTGGAGATGTTTTGGGGGCGACGCACAAAGATGCCTCGAAGAGCGCACTGTCACATGCATTGAACCGACGAATAAGCCAAATCATTTCAAATAGACAAATTCAATCAATTCTTAATATGCTTAATAATAATAAAACTAGATTTTGAAAGTAAATAAGAGTTTAAATCTCTTACCCTAAATGTAAGTGACACTTGCCTTAGAAAACAAGTACAGAATAACTTTACACAGGTGAGGTCAAAACACATACAGTAGCATCATACTGCCTTTTGATTTTAAGCAATATATCATATTGAAAGTATCCACTTATGGAAAGCGAGCTTTAGATGAGCCAATGGTGTTATTGGATGCAAATTTATTCAAAGCATATGCAAAATCATCAACTCCCATCTATCGGGTTCTCATCTCTTTATTCCACTTCAGCTCACGTTAGGAGGTGTAGCCGGAGAAGATTTCACTGAAGTGGGGGATTTTATTTCATATATTTTGCCTTAATTCTCCATTTCTGGGCGAGCTCTTGCTCCCGAAACATTAAAAATAAATCTTCTTTACCGCTGAAAGAAAAAAAAAATTTAGAGAGAGAAGAAAAGACCACCTGCATTTCCCAAATCCCATTCGGCATCCCTATCCTGCATTATGAAGGAGCTTGTCAGGCAGTGAGCGGCCGCCTGCCTCCTCTTCCTCAGCTCCCCGACTCGCTGCTCATTCATCATTTACACAGGCAGAGGCAGCCAAACCTCAAATACTGACTCGCTGCCTCGTACCGCCAACCGACGTGTCTCGTTCAAACACTGCAGCAAAACTTTCAGAGCTTCTTTTGCTCAGAAAACATTATGGCAACAACTTAAACCCTCCAAATTTCAAAATCATTCAGTTTAAATCTTTCAAATACAAGTAGGTTTGCTACAATTCGTAGGAGACAAAATCTGATATGCATTCAAACTAGGGTTATTGTTGACTAAAAACTATTAAAAAAATAGCTTTTGTTAATCGAAATTAATCTGAAATCAAATTAAATATATTCGATGAAAAACTTAAACATTTTGAGTTACAATATTTTATTGAGAGGAGTACCCAAATCAACTCAAACTGATTGAGCCATGTCTATCATCTGGTTGAGGTATATTATGCCCAAAAAAATCCACTAATCACAGTGTCAATCAACAGCATGGATGTTCTACATGGATGTCAGAAAAAAGTTTTTGGTAAAGTTTTGCAAGCTAAGCGTATTTGTTTTTTTACATATTACACTGTAAGAGCCTTAACTTTACAAAATGATGTTACTTGGTGCTATGAAAAAACTTGAGTATTTTTAATATTTTTTTCAAAAACATGCTCAACCAAACGGTTGATTTGGCTAATTAATTGTCACCCCCCTTTTTGAGAATGGACATTACAATGCACTATTAAAACTTGGTTGTAATTCAAGTATGCTTTGGAAAAGTCTTGTTTTAAAGAAAACACTTCAAAAAATAAAAGTATGAAAAAGTTATGGAAGTTTTAAATTTACATTAAATCAAATATACTGTACTAAATATTTTTTTCTTTTATGTACAATATATATTTTTACAAAATATTTTTTCATATAAAATTACTATAAAATCAAAGCCATATATCTAACCAAGTTGTGTTCCAAATTTGAAGTTGATATCACAAAAATTGAAGTTTTTGTTTAGGCATAATACCAAAAATGACATCAATTCCATTGTATGCATTCTGCTGTAACAAATTAATAGATTTCTGTCCAAATATCACTTCAGTTGTAAAATATGGAACCTTGTGACTCAGACCTTTCTGACATTGTTTTGTAAAGACTAGAAAAGAGTTTGATCATAAATTATGATGGGCAATAAAAAAGTATGGCAAAGTATGTGTATGAATTCCATTAAGTGACATCTCAACCATTTGGTAGAGGCCAATATTTAAAAAATGATGGGATGTGCTCCATGTGAATACATTGAGTGTGGTTATTAGCGACATATGAATATAAGAAATGCAAACAGAAAATTTTGGTGCGGACTTCGAAGGGTTAAACACAAAAGCATTGCCTTCCCCAACTATCTGAAATAAAATAAGTTTAACAAATTGTTACAATTACTAAAATTAAATTAATAATAAATTAAAAATATTAAAAGTTCAAAATATAAATAAATACTATAACATGTATTAAATATATATATTTCAATAAAAAGTAATTTGTATTCATAATTATACTGTAGCTAACATGAATATACAAAACATACATATTTTTATTAGTTATAATGTTATTATAAATGATATTGTATTATTTGAGTTAAATATTGATAAAAAAAATATTCAATTATAATTTGGCATGTTGTTTTCCAAGTATCTCACAGTTAAGTAAACAACATTTTCAAGAAATTAATCAATAGTGGTAAAATAATAATTAAACAAAGGAAGAAACCAGAACAAGAAAAAAAAAAAAAAAACAACTGAATAAAGTTACTAATTATCAGGTATTCCAATGAGAGGGAGGGACGGATGGACGGATAAATAAATACTTCTTTCAATTTCATATTTTTTACAAAAATACAACCAATACTAGAATACGCTAATAACTTATTTATTGTGCTGTACATCCTTAAATACAAGTGTCTATGGCACAGTAACATTTAAGCCATTTAGAAAGCACCCTTTTTCATAAAGCTGAATATATCTTGAATTTCAAAGTGTGCAATCAGACATAAAGCCTAAATGCATATCAACATGTGACAATCAAATCTGGTGCATAATGCCAAGAAAGGAAGAACACTTGTAATGTAGAAAGCATTTTAACAACAATCAAAAGAAAGTCAGGCCATTCGGAAATCGTATTACAAGGGTGGCCGTGCACTCAAAGCAAATGTGTCCGAAACGCGTGTCTCGGAACAGGCCGGGGTTTTTTGCTTCTTAATCCAGTTAAAATCACGGCAACATGAGCCCAACAGGAAACCGGGAGCAATTCAATCTGCAATTCTCCTGCTTATTAGGAAGCTGAGTGCTGGCTAGCGCAGGCTTGTGAGCTTAGTGCTGCACCAGAGAACACGGCCGCTCACCACGGCCAAACCCAGAGACGGAGAGCCCGATGCTGGCTAAACAACCGCGTCACATAGCCTTCTTCCGGAGGTGTGGAAAGAGAAAACGATGAAGCTTATCCAAAAGACTCGTCTGTCCCTTCCCCAAAGCCCACGACAAAGAAAGCAGCCGTGAATACTGTGGAGGCCGATCTCCCTGCCAGACTTTAATCCGTGGAGAGAGAGAGAAAAAAAAAACACGACGAGGATGCTTGGGGCAAAGAGACTGCACATCGACTTTGATCTGTGCAGAATTTGACTTTATTGTGGGGCTCTATTGAAAGCTGTGGTATGAGCAGCCAGCTGTTTAAGATGGGATGGAACCTCCCAGAATCTTAAACTCAAAAGGATGTGGAAAACAGACTGAACCAAACCATATATACGATTTACATTCAGACTTCAAAAGCAGATTGTAAGAGGTTTAACACATACTCCATTGGTCCACATCCAGACAGTCTGCATGTGATGGGCATCAAATCCCCATTGCTTTTATATTCCTGACACTTTTTGGACACGTTTTAATCAACAGAACATACGAATGGGGACAAAAAATAATAGGAAACCAACAGTGGTGGAGGAAGTACTGAATCTCAGTACTTAAGTAAAAGTACCAATACCCAGATAAATATTTACTTTAGTAAAAGTAGAAGTAACACAATGACAACCATACTTAAGTAAAAAGTAAAAAGTACTTTATTTTAAATGTACTTTAAGTATTAAAAGTAAAAGTACTATTTTCTAATGATTAATAAAACATTTAATTCTAACTCATTTAACCTAATAGCCTACTCCTATAATGATGTTCAATAATGATGGAAAAAAATGTCACCATTTCTGAAACAAGCTTGCAATTAGGAAATATCATGCTTATCCTTACTATATGTTAATAACTATTGGCAGTAAACGCGATTCATTTATGGTGTAATTCTGAACCTCTTGGCTTGCCATAATCCTAACCAAACCAAACATATATTACACACGGTGTATTTCCTATGCACGTAAAAACTAATTTTCGCGTGTGAGTTGCATGATAAACACACTGCGTGCGAGACGCATTTAGTTGATGTATCTATGGCAACCAAACGTCACTGGTGAGACAACGTGCAACGAACGGACGGTCAGATTACGTTTTGGCAGTGGAAAAACTGATCAGAAAATGTAACGAAAATGTAACAGAAGTTGTAGAAATGTAGTGGAGTAGAAAGTAGAATAATTGCTGCAAAATGTAACGAAGTAAAAGTAAAAAGTATGCACTATTTATTCTACTTAAGTAAAGTAAAGATACGTGAAAAATGTACTTAAGTAAAGTAACGAAGTATTTGTACTTCGTTACATTCCACCACTGGAAACCAATAGGGAGGATTTCCCACTTTAGCACAATCAATGTGTCCTGAACTGTTAGGCCACAGTTCAAACACCCTTCTGGCACTGGTAGCATGGACAGTGTCGGGACAAAGAAGACAGATGCAAATCCCAGTTGGTTAAAGTGATGGAAAATGATTATTTGTAGCACACTGTAAAAAAAATATTGTTGGTTTAACTTAAAAAAGTAAGTAACCTGGTTGCCTTAAAATTTTAAGTTGATTAAACTGGAAAAAGTGATTTAATACAATGAAGGAGATTGATTTAATCATCAGAAACTCAAAATAATAAGTTATCTGAACTAAATAAATTATTTAAGTTAATTTGACAAAAGAAAAAAAAATGTTGTGATAACAAATCTTGAAAATATTTTTTTACAGTGCACAGTGGTTGGTTAAAGCGTATTTGTATATCAAGATTGTGTGCCATTTACAATTGACCTATGGCTAAGCCACGCCCCCTTCACTCACTCGGACAAACAGTCAACATTCGGGGACAGGCGCTACAATTGCTATGTTTGTCAGAGTTCGCACGCCTCTGGAACAATTAGGGGTTAAAGGCCAATTTATACTTCTGCGTAGGGTGCGCGGAGTAGGTACGGCGTAGCATACGCACAGACGTGTCCCATACCGCGTACCCTTCGCCGTCGCCTGACGCGCACCTCTTCAAAAATGTAACTACACGTCGCGACGACGCGGACCGCAAGATCGGTGATTGGTCGGCTTGGTAGCATCGCATTTCCTCCTACGCATTTCCGCACATACCTTCTCACGCATTTCCACCACTATCTATGATTTCCACACGTACCATCTCCTCCGACGTCTTCTCTCATTTCTGTCTTTCAGTTTTAGTAATTTCACTAAATTGAACTGTTTTTCCACCTCAATAAGCTCCAACTCCAACATTATCAGCTGTCTTTCAGTCGCTATTGCTTGTAGTAACCTAGCCGCGAGGAATCTAAACACAGTGGAACATTAAAACCCTCCGCCGCCAACTAGCGTTTCGGAGCAATACTGCAGAGCAACCAATACCTGAACGCAGAAGTATAAATGCTCACAACGGCGTCGCCTACGCCGTACATTACTGCGTACCCTCGACGCAGAAGTATAAATTGGCCTTAAGTGTCTCAGCGACACATTGGTGTCTCACAGTGGATTCGAACCTGGGTCTTTCACACCAAATGCATGTGTCTTATCCACTGCGCCACACTGTTTCCATCAACACGTTTTTATCACCGAATTAAGTGATATCGAATGAAAAATGCCTTATGGAAACAGTAAAATTCGATGAAATTTCATGAAAATCGACTCAAATGAAATACGTTCGGTCTCATCGGATTTTCTCTTGATCGATACACGGCTAATGCGATAAAAGCTGATGGAAACGTTATTTGCCGAATAAATAATGAATTGCGATTAAGTTTTATGCCCTTTTATGGTTGCAACACGTCAGAAGACGAGTTCATTTCCGGCCAGTCTGTTTGCGCACACATGGCGGATGTCAACAAAGACAGATGTAAGTGGACAAAGCAAAAAGATGCTTCAACCAAAGGGTTTCCGTGAACCATGATCTCCCAGAACTGATGGAGCGCTGTCGTTCCCAAACCACAGTCACCTCCGCTGTCGTCGGGCATACGTGCATCGTCATCATCATAGCAATGTTTATAGCGTCGCTGTTTTCTTAGGTTAGTTTTGCTTGTTTTTACGTGGCTTGGTTGAATTGTAATGTAGAATGTGGTCTGTTTTTTCTAGTTAACAGACTGCGGCGCTTCTAGTATAACACACCGTTGCCATGGACGCAGTTCAGAGACGGAACAGACTATTTTCTTTAGCAGAAGCAATACTCGTTTTTAAATCAATAAACTCGTTTTTAAGTCAATATTTTGTGTCAAATTATTGATTTATTTGGTTGATTTATATGTAGGCTAATAAGCAGGATAATATATAGCGAGGCGGTTGTTATAGCGAATACAACCAACAACCGCCTCGCATACATTATCCCATTCATATGTCGCAATCAGCTGGCACATAAGCATTATTAGCCTTCAACTTGTGAAATATTGATCATTTGTTGGTAGATGGCGCGATCCGTTTTGTCTAACAAAACTTTGTTCGCAAAAGTTTGCTTGATGTTGTTCGATTCAGTGCGAAAATAAATGGAAACACCTTAAAATGTCTGAAATCAATTCGATATACCAATTTGATCGCAAAACAGCATGTGACGTCATTACGTACAGGTTTTTATTCGCTTTAAAGCCGTTGGATGGAAACACACTTTCACCAGCTTTATCCGCATGAGTTTTTTAACCGAATTTCAGATAATTCGATTGACAAGTGGATGGAAACATGGCTACTGTAAAAAACTATTGTTGGTTTAACTTAAAAAAACTAAGTAACCTGGTTGACTTAAAATTTTAAGTTGATTGAACTGAAAAAAGTGAGTTAATACAATGAAGGAGATTAATTTAATCATCAGAAACTCAAAATAATAAGTTATTTCAACTAAATCAATTATTTAAGTTGATTTGACGAAAGAAAATATGTTGTGATAACAAATCATGGCAACTGTAGGAGACATTATACAGGAGGTGATTGGTAATTTTTGGAGACAGAAAGATTACATATCATCTCAAAGTCACCTAAAGGGCATTAACTATGCATTGGAGGGTTATATTAATAATTTTATTGTTGAGAAGGTCAATAAAAAGCTTCAGCTTCCGGCAAAAATGTACAGGTCACAGTGTAAACGTGATAAACCGCATATCGTTGCCATCACCGTTTGGTGCTACAGTATTTACATGAATCATGTATTTACATTCAATCATGCAGCTAGAAGCTAACGTTAACGTTTTCTAATGTTAGGCTAGCGTTAGCCTAACGTTACGTTAGAGATTTTACAGATAACGTTCAAATACATTGTTGACTTAACTTAGAACAGATGTAGACATCCTTGTTTAATTTATCCACATTTAGTTGGTGTTGTGGTCTTAATCGCATAACTTAATCCAGAGCTGACACTTATCTCGGTTGAGATGTGGCTTGGGACAGGTTAAAAGAAATACACACTGTCGCCCAGCCTCTCGGGAACCTAGTGTCGGAGTTGCACGTACCCCATGCACACCTTTGACCGTTTTAAACTTAAAACGACAAGAAAAAAACTATTGAAAACTGACTAACTGCAATGCATTTCAATGGACGTGGAAGCAGAGAATGTCCGAGGATATTGGGTTAGCTGCACACTGTGATTGGCTCATCGCGTTTGAGGGCGTGGCTTAGCCATAGGTCAATTGAATTGACACCAGTTTCATTTCAGTTCTTGAATCTTAATTTAATTTTAACTGAGGTAGCAAACAGGATGCAGACTTGCAAACAGAATTTCAGGAAGTAGAATTTAAAAAAAATGTGTGGAACAAGAAAAGCTATTTTCCATAGATGAAACCACTTCTTATCTGAAAGCTTAAGAAAGTCTCAAAATGGCCCTTTAAAAAATTGTAGGTAATTTAAAAATATAAAATGCTTTTTTACATTCAGAACATTTATGGCATATAACAGAGTGGAAGAACACTTAGCTTCCCAGAATGCAATTTTCTGTTGATTTTCTCTGAATTGTAAATTCCACTTCATTTACTTCCAATTCTACTTCCTGTATGGTGTGAACTGAACCAAAAAGAAGATTTTTTTTTACAGTTCTGATATTAAAACATAAGGCTATCAATGAAATAAAATGAGTTTTCAGTGACTAATCATGATTACTGCTAAAAATAAAGCTACTTTTCTCAGCACTAGAAAAAAAGTAATGTAGATGAAAAAGAATGTAACTGAAAACTACATACAAAAATACATTCACCCTACAATAGAGGTCAGTTATCTGTCCAACTGCAACAGAATGTTGTTTTAAGCAATGCCACCAGAAAGCTTTTAGTGGCCGTCATCATGACATAAACACATATTTCAGATGATCCACCGTCACTTAAGAAATGAGTTCCCTACCGTTTATATGATTGTGGTCAATCAATGGAAAACCAAATTAGGTTTCCAAAGATCACATTTTGTTGGGATAAGAAGTAAAACCGTTTCCAATTTAAGCATTAGCGAGATCATATTACACATCAAAATCGACTTTACTATCACGAAGTGACCATAAGAACGGATACCAGGTTATATTAATGTGCTAATAATGAATGAAACTGGGGACGTCCAGGCTCCTTGACATATCTTCTGCTAGCTCGCGTGACGCACATCCCCAGTAACAACAGTATCAGGAGCATCCAAGGGCCTGTGCCTGGATATGACAACCACACACTTGGCTCTTATCGCGAAGAGGAAACCAGCGTCAGCGTCCTTATGGGACATTAGTCTTGAGCAGATCGCATTAAACTCTTATATCTGCCTGAGGATCAATTAGCATGGCATTCAACACCACTAGCAGGGCCATCGGAGTGCATTAGGACTCCCCGACAGCCCAAACGAACACAGTGACACGGTGTAGTGAGGGAGAACAGACTCGGCCGCCATGTCCGTGACCGTGTATACTAACTCCATTAACGTGACCACCGACAGAGAAGTCATTATGCTGCAAATGAACTGATGCAAGGCCGGGTCAAAGACCCCAGCTATGGAGGAAGTCATCCGAGGGCCAAAAAGCAAAACATGTCATGTTCAAAATAGCTTGCTATTTTTTGCTGTATGAATATGATTGTTTTTATATCAATTGTAAAGAAAAAAATGCATATCAAAATTGCATATGAGAATTATATTGATTTACAATCTGTAAATGATGACATGTTTCCTTTATACTGTAAATAAAACTGTTATTTTTATATATGATCTCAGGGTTTGAAATGAACTTTTTCACTCACCGGCCAATTTGGCTACTTAAGGTCATTACAGGCCATTCAGAGCTTCTACAAGCTGATTATATATATATATATATATATATATATTATTTATTTATTTTTTTTAAATGACGAAAAGAAAAGATTTACCAGCTTAACTACGTCACAGCTATATACTATATATGAGCCATTCCACCGAAAGGGTGACGTTTCTGTCCCCAGGACATTATATGTATAAAATTCCATGAAAATTAACTCTAAAATACATTTTATTATTAAGCAAAATTGAGCAAACTACTTTAAAACGTTTAATTAAAAACATTAATAAAAACAACACAGAACATTAAAAAATTGCATTTTCTGCATGTCCCAACTCTCTATATCAAAACTTTACCATGAAATATTATGATTAAAATCCTTCAGAAATTTTTCTTGCATTGTTGTGTGACTTTATATCCAAATCTACTATGATCTACTATTTAAGATAAAATACGTCCCCGGGTTTTCACTCAGTCCTGTTAGACTTTTACATCCTCCCTCTGAAAAACGTAGAATATTCCACAAGACACATTTTCAAAAGTAAGTTGAATCATCTGGACCTTCTAAAGGCAATGGGGTGACTATAAATCACTCCTCTCATTTTCATTTCTGTATATTTGATGAAATTGTAACTATGAATTGAGAAGGTCAATCTCAACATAAAGTCCTGTTACATACATTTTCGGTAACACTTTACAATAAGGTTCATTAGTTAACATTAGTTAACTACATTAGTTAACATGTACAATATGTGAACAATACTTCTTCAGCATTTATTAATCTTAGTTAATATTAATTCCAACATTTACTAATACGTTATTAAAATCAAAGGTTGTATTAGTTAACATTAGTTAATGGACTGTGAACTAACATGAACGCACCATGAACAGCTGTATTTGTATTAACTAACATTAACAAAGATTAATAAACACTGTAACTAATGCATTGCTCATCGTTAGTTCATGTTAGTTAATGCATTTACTAATGTTAATGAACCTTATTGTAAAGTATTACCACTTTTTCTTAGATTTAATTTTTTTATTTTAAAAATATTAACTTTTGGTAAGGCACTAGAAATGTCTCAGTGTCCTCACGATATTAGCCACATGCAATATATTTGATAACTTTTTGCTTAAAAACTCAATCCTGTTACTTTCAGTCATGTTACTATTTTTTTTTTCTTTTTCTCAAAAAAATAAAATAAAATTAAACCACTATTTTTATCAGTTTTGTTTGGCCCATGATTTAATCAATTATTTAATGAATTAATTGTAAAAAAAATATATATATATAAGCTTGAGGCTTTTGTCGTCTTTAAAATGAAAAAAATGCCTTTGTGTTGATTTTATTGGCATAAATATCAATTTTTTGAACATATAACCAACAATGTTTTTAAAATAAACACTCTCTTGTGGGGAAAACAAAGGAATTAATTGACAAGCTTCTAAACTTGCTTTTTAAATGACACATGATTTTCGGTAACAGGATTGAGAAAACAGGCGTCCATATTCTGCTTAAACCTTGTAAAGTTGCCTGAAATTGACCAATACACATTTTGTATAGTTAAATATGTGCAGTATTTTGAAAAAGATCAAAAATAAAGTTTACAACAAGCAAATGTCACCCATTTGGTGGAATGGCCCTTATATTAATTTCTTATTCAAACAAAATCCAGTCATCCAGCCATCTCCCCTCTTTCATCCTCATCACCAAAAATGTGTTTTAGGTGGACAGATCAATTCAGTACAAAGAACAGAAAAAAAATGTAGGATAGGATATTGGAAAATGTAGGAAAATAACAATGTCTCTTCTGTTAACCAAAGGGCTTTTTAATCTGCAATGCAAATGAACATGCGCACAGTTATTTGTTGTGTAGTGATCTGCATGTTCAAGTAAGCCAGATATGAGCTGATTGTGCGCAATACGCTGTATTTAATATATCATGATGACTCACGAGTTGAGTACTTGCACTAGATCTGAGCAGATTTGAGTGAACATTATAAGTAACAAGTGATTTGACAGCGTTACCCGCCACTAGGGTTGGGTATCGTTTGAATTTGAACGATTCTGATTCCGATTCCTTGTTTCGATTCCGGTTCCTAACGATTCTCGATTCCGATTCTTTTAAGAGGCAGGGTCAAAAAAGTTTAGCTAACCTTGCAAACCAACGGCCTTTCTGAAGGAAATACTCCTTCTGTAAAAATACTCCTTTTATCACAAATTTTGCATTTTGCCAAGATTTCGTTATTTTTAGAAAAGTGAAGCCACACTTTGGATCGCCGACGTAAGCTAGTCATGTTCGACTCGCGTGGTTATGCCAACACTTCCGGTAGACGCTTCTTCATTGGTGTTGTTCAGCGGTTTCTTCTTCCGCTCGGCGGACTGTGAATATCGAAACTAGGAATCGAAATTTTAACTTTTGAACGATTCCGGGAAAAACGAAAAGTTAGTCCCGGTTCCAATCGATACTCGATTCTCGATACCCAACCCTACCCGCCACAGTTAATTTTTACCCACATTTGGCGGTTGTTAATTTTAAACCCTATTGTATAAAATGTAAAATAATAATATATACAAAATGTAAATGTATGTCTGAGATATACTTTAAGTGGACAGCACTCTGAAATATTTATCATCCCATATTATCCATTAGGAAACAGTATACAGTACACATATCCTAATAACCAGCATGCCTTTGCAAACACAGCCAGTGACAAACCACAGCCGGGGGAACCATCCCATCGCACTCATGGAGAGAGGTGACCTTTTGACCGTGTCTTGGAAAGTGACCTCTAGGACGCTCTCTTTGGAAGTGTTCTCAGAAACGAGCGCTCCCTGAGGGAGGACGAGGAGAGGTGAGAGGGAAGGAATGAGGGCTTTATTCCCTCTTGCTGTGGCTTTTATTCTTAGCACAAAAGCCACCGCACTGACGCTGGCACGTAGGATGGCACTGCACGTCTGCCTGAGCCTCTGATATCCTCCGAATTAGGATGCGAACAACTCCCTGGTGCAAGTTTATTACATTGCCGGGAAAACGAAGCACATGTGCCACGCAGCCCAAACAGAATCAAGCAACATCTGTGAAACGCCGTTCACTACCCACTACCCACTTTATTTTCGTAATGTGACATATTTTGGAGTGAAACAGGATATTTAATCAGAAACAATTGTTTTGGAAAAAATGCAGTATGAATTCAGCGAGGACACATTAAACTGATCAAAAGTGACAATAAAGATATTTATAATGTTATAAAGATATCTATTTCAAATAAATGCTGTTTCTTTTGAACTTACTATTCATCAAAGAATCCTGAATAAATTTCAGCTTCAAAGAAAATATTAAGCAGTACAACTTTTCAACATTGATATTAATAAGAAATGTTTCTTGATGAGAACATCTGCATATAATTATGATTTCTGAAGGATCATGTGACACTGAAGACTTAGGAATAAACCACATTTTAAAATGTATTCGAATAGAATTAAAGGGATACTTCACCTCTGGGAAGATGAATGTGTATTTAAAATGTGTTTTTATTTTTTTTATTTGGAGCCTTCTAGACTGAGAAAAGCCAGAAAATGTATTTTTGGCTTATGTGGATGAAAGACTACAACTCCCAGAATGCACTTGCTTCGCCTCCCTAGGAGGCCACGCCTATCGGTAACAGAGCGCAGTAGTTAAACAACAAGTCTAGGCTACTAGTGAGTCTCCGTGACGAGTCTGCCCGAAAATGTGTTTCACAATCGGCCAAAATGTCCGCTATTCGGCTTTTGCGTTCTACAGTCACAATTAATTATGTTTACTGTGGCGAGCAGGACGAGTGAAGGCCGCGGGAGAACGGCGCGAGGCCAGTGGCGTGATTACCGGTGAGCGACACCTGTGAGACGCACCGGTCTCGTATCTCTCACCGAGGAGCGGGAATTTTCTTAGCAATGTTAAAACGCACATCAACCAATCACTTGTTTAGCGTTTATGAAAACACTACATTCAGATTCACCAATCAGAAAGAATTCAGTTAGATTGAAACAAATGTAAATATAAACAATAAATGGCGACTGCAGAAAGCAAAAGCTGAATCCCAGACATCGACGGCCGGACATGTCCGTGAAAAAAAAAAGGATGGTAACCCCTACTACTCCGCTTTCTCCACAGAACAAGAGTCTGCTAGCATAGCTACCAAACAAAGATGGCTGACACTATGTGTGCATCTTGTGAGTGAGATCCCAGTGAGAAAACATGTGGGACAGCGCCTACTACAGGCTGTTTTTAGCCTCTAGCCAAAAAATCCTCCGATGACGCCAAATGACAATTTTTGCATCATCGGGGGATTATTTTCCAGACAAAAAATACAAAAATCTCTCGTCTCAGGGGGATAGGAGGGTGGAAAGAATGGTAATTCAAAAATACTACAGGTTTTCTACTAATACAAAGCTTAACGCTAAATCCTGAAGTAGCATAAAAAAAACTTCAATGTACTAAGATTTATAAAATCCCAATATTACAGTTTTTTTACTATTATGTTTGGTTAAATAAATGCAGATTTGTTGAGCATAAGAGACTTCTTTAAAAAGATATTTGAAAAATCTCACAACTTTTGAGTGGTAGTGTATGAGTGTGTGTGCAAGCATTAAGCATCATAATAGAGTCAGAAAAAGGATTCGTAACAACATACTGTACAAAATTTGATCAAATGCTTTAAATTTTTTTATCTTTTGTAGCAATGTGCACTGATTAATCATTCATAACAAGAACCAGAAACACGTATTCGTAAACTTCATCAATTTAGATTTTCTAAAACAACAGTAATAGCTGCAAAGTGCATTATAGCTGCAAAGTGTATTTGCTGTACATTGGCAATTAGTCACAGTGAGCAGCCGATGTACTGGACGGGGATGTTCTCGTTTGAGAATCCAGCTCTCTCTGTAATTACTCCTGTTGTGCCTACACTCCAGACGCTCTCAGAGGAAATTCAGCTAATTGGTGCTGGAAAGAGAAATGAGTTTGGGGCCAAACCAGTGATCTTCGGCATCGCTGCGCTCTTTACTCGTCTTCTAAACTGCGCTTTTGAGGTGTGTTTGGGTGAAAGAAAGCGTGTCTATAATTGAACGTTTACATCAACCTCCAAGGTGAAACAGGGAGAACTTTAGGTCCTGTGTGCTCTTGTTTGCGAGAGTTAAGGTGACCAGAAGCCCGAGGTACACAGGATATTGAATCACACTTCCTTCCTGTAAGACTCAGCAGCATTTGTTCTTACTCAGAACCAAACAGCAAAGAATAAAGCCTTTCAGGAGCACCAACATCACTGCACTGAAGCACTATGGCCTCATGAGAAATACCATTTGCATTGTCAATCACAATGCCATCTATCTATCTATCTATCTATCTATCTATCTATCTATCTATCTATCTATCTATCTATCTATCTATCTATCTATCTATCTATCTATCTATCTATCTATCTATCTATCTATCTATCTATCTATCTATCTATCTATCTATCTATCTATCTATCTATCTATCTATCCATCCATCCATCCATTTATCCATCCATCCATCCATCCATCCATCCATCCATCCATCCATCCATCCATCCATCCATCCATCCATCCATCCATGCTCTGAGCTTTACAGTAAGTCCTCCACCACACCATTCATTCAGCCATCAGTCCATTGTGAGAGTAACTTACGTAGTCATGGAATGCCTTGGCTTCGCTGGAATGCTCACAGGTTTCTCTCCTTTCAGGTGCTGCACAATACAAATCCCAGAATACACTGCAAAACACACAAGGGTGGATGAAGCAGAAGCCGTGAACAACACATCAGCACACGATAAACATTTACAGTAACAATGTGATTCTTACCACCACCATGAATGTAAGAATCCTGGAGGCTCTCCTAACGTTATGTTTTTCTCCCATCTTATCTGGAAAGAAAGGAGAGAAAAAAACACTTCCTTTCTTTAAATGTCCATCAGCATGTTTTTTTTTTTTGTTTTTTTTTGTAGTCAGCCAGGCTAACTGATCAATATGGTGTCCACTTTTGCCGAGGTTGTGATTCCCCCTTGTGTCAGTTCCAAAATATATCAACATCTTTGTCAAAGGATAATGCACGTGTGTTCACAAATGTAAAATTCCTCAAATCTGTTTTTAATTTAATTTCAAAAAAAACGAGTCCAAAAGAATATATTCTCAGATCTAATTTAATGGAAAAATTCAATTACAATTTATATTATATATTATTATATACTGTATATTATATAATATATATATCAGCAATTAAAAAGCAAATTCCAGAATTTGTGGCTACTGTATTTTATTAGTTAGCTAGAAATAATGCAACAGAAATAGTAATCATTTACATCATAACTATTCTTTGTTTGAGAACATTGTTTATAATATTCCAGGTTTAAATCGGATTTTAAATTGTCCACTACCGTTCAAACTTTTTTTTTTTTTGACTGTTTTTGAAAGTATTTTATGTTAAAGGGGTCATGAACTGGCTTTTTTTAAATTTATATTTTTGTCTGAGATCAATTTATGACGTTCGTTTGGTTTTTACATTAAAAAAAACATCAAAATGAATAAGTAATAGGCTATTTTCTACCCTAGTTTTGAGCCTATGTCAAAAACGCTCAGTTTTTATGGGCATCTCGCAGTGAAGAATTGGAAGTAAACGCCCACTGCTGTGAGTGGATAACAGTTTTGCATATTATAATAAGTTTCACTCTCGACCCGGGGTGAGTTTCCCTGAAAGCATCGTTAGCCAACTATGGTCGCAAGTTCCGTCGTTACCAATAGAGTTCAATGGAAATTGCGACCAACTTGCGACCATTGTTGGCTAACGATGCTTTCGGGAAACGCACCCCCTGGTTTGTCATGACGAGGTAGGCAGGCCTGCGTTATTTAGCTATGCGAGTAATGCGCGAATCGGTGGGCGGGGCTAAACCGGCCGTGTTGAAGTAGGCGTTGATGTTTTTCTGCGGGGGTGGTGTTTTATCCTCTTTGACGTCATTTGGAAAACGAGTCGTTTGCAGAGCCTGGTGTCAATAAAAGCTTTTATTGGACTAACAAGGACGTTTTCAGTTCTGCAACTTACAGGATATTCTTATAATATGATGACCTCTTAGATGTCAAAAGCTCAAGGAAAATTTGATTTCTCAGTTCATCACCCCTTTAACAAATGCATTCATTTGATCAAAAATACATAAAACAGCAATATTGTGAAAAATCATTACAACTTTTTGTTTAAATATATTTGAACATGTTATTTATTCCTGTGATCAAAGCTGAATTTTCAGCGTCATTACTCGAGTCTACAGTGTCACATGACCCTACAGAAATCATTCTAATATGCCGATATTCTGCTCAAGAAACATTCATTATTATCAGTGTTGAAAACAGTTGTGCAGTGTAATATTTTTAAGAAAACTTTGAATTCATTGAAAGAAATTTGAATTAATTTTTGCAACATTATAAATATCTTTACTGTTGGCATTTGTGGAATTGCATTAGCATGGTTTAAATCATACCTATCTGACTGTTATCAGTTTATAGCAGTAAATGAAGAGATGTCTTATCGATCAAAAGGTCAGTATGGCGTACCGCAAGGCTCAGTACTAGGACCACTCTGTACATGCTGCCATTAGGAGATATCATTAGAAAACATGGAATTAGCTTTCACTGTTATGCTCACTTTCAATCAATTAAATGTCCTTTCTGAATAAAAGTATTAACTTCAGCCACATTACTAAACTATTTGTAAGTGTATATTTCACATTCATTTGCACTGCATTTAAATGATACCACAACAGCGGCTGGTTTGTTTTAAGAATACTGACACATTTCTAGATACAAAGTAGCTGACTTAAAATAGTCCAGTCACAGACATGTGGAGAAGTTACCCTTGCAAATCTGAATATATCAGGGGACTTGAAGTGCGACCTGCCGTTCTTGAGATTGACACTGCTTTGGAATTAGAGCAATCAATGGTGCATTATTTATTTTTCTAAGATGGCTTGTACTCTTAAGTGTGTGTGACTCATATGCAAATAATGGCAAGACTATAAATATCAAAGCAGTGCTTCAAAATGTCATGGTTTCCTTCACATAGATCAATCCCACAATGCCTCAGTGACATTGAAAAGAAATCATTCAGGCATAAATTATTGTGATTTGCCTGAAAGTATTGTCTCACGAATAAGACAAAGCAAACATGCGCTTTTCGCCATAAAAAGTGGAACGAGGTGATGATCAACATGCCAGCACTGCTCCAGCATTTCTGCTGAAACAATTTAGTTGTTTTTACAGCGATGCACTGACTCTCCTCCAATCCCATTTACTGGACACCAAACATCTAATGTGTCCTGCTTGCTCAGCATATCATCTGCGTGTAATTAAATTAGCTGGACCCCCAGGGGGCGGGCCGATGCTTACGAGGCCGTGTGCCTGGATGGCGCATCGATAAGCAGGAGCTTAAATAAACCTCCTGCTGGCTCACCTCTGACAGGAAGGTCTGTGCCGACTTCTGGGCTCCTACATGTAACAAGTACTCATACACGTAGAGTGCTAACCTGCAAAACACAGAGAGAGAAAATCTCATTAATTCATATAAGATGCACTATAAGCATTCTATTCTAGTTTCTTTTCAGATATTTGGATAATAATACAAATGTATCCGAACAAAGGCTACATACTTTGGACTTCGAGGGCCTTATTTTAATGATCTAAGCGCATGGTTGCTAGATTAACGACAGGAAAATGGTCGGCGCGCACAGCGCATGGTTTAAAAGGGTTGTCCCTATCCTCTTAAAGGGATACTCCACTTTTTTGGGAAATAGGCTCATTTTACAACTCCCCCACAGTTAAACAGTTGAGTTTCATCGTTTTCGAATCCATTCAGCCGATTTTGTGATATTTAGAAGAATATCAGTAACCAGACAGTTGGTCTCATTGACTTCCATAGTAGGAATGGAAGTCAATGAGACCAGAAACTGTCTGGTCACTGAAATTCTTCTAAATATCACAAAATCGGCTGAATGGATTCGAAAACGGTGAAACTCAACTGTTTAATTCTGGGGGAGTTGTAAAATGAGTCTATTTCCAAAAAAAGTGGAGTGTCCCTTCAATGAGTAATGGGTGTGTTTTGGGCATAACGTGCAATAAACCAATCAGAGTCTCATCTCCCATTCCTTTTAAAAGCTAGTTGCGCTCGCGCCATGGCGGAAAAACTGAACGCTTCTCTAGCGAGGAGGTCGCGTGGTTAAAGCGCGCAAGCAGACCATCTACGGGACAGTGTACGCGCGTTGTGGGCCAGGCTTAAATCTGCAAATAAACATTATGGGCCCTATTTTAACGATCTGAAACGCAAGTGTCAAAGCACAAAGCGCAAGTAACTTTGTGGGCGGATCCCGGCGCTGTTGCTATTTAACCGGCGGGATAAAAGCCTCGTGCGCCTGGCGCAAATGTAAAAGGGGTTGATCTGAAGTAGCTTCATTATTCATAGGTGTGGTTTGGGTGTAACGGAAAACAAACCAATAAGAGCGTCATATCACATTCCCTTTAAGAGCGTGATGATGAACGAGGTGCGTTTGTTCCGTGGCGCAATACTATTATAACGGCGCATTTACCAGGCGCGCTTCAATCGGTTCACAGCCGAGGAGATCGATGTTCTCGTCAGGGCCGTGAAAGAAAGAGAAGTGACATTGGGGATGAGACAAACCCACCCAAATTAGCTTCGGTTAAACATGCATATGATAATTTAGGTAAATGTGCAAGCTTTATGCCTATTTTTCCCATTGTCATGAACACAACAATAATTTCCCTCATATTTTTCCTTATAATAATGTATCATTTGCAAAAAGTAAAATGCATCTTTGTAGCTGAGAGAATCATCTACAGTGTATGCGCGTTGTTCACACTCTGTGTTATGGCCAAGCATGCACGCTTAAAATAGCACATGTACGCGCAACGCACCACTGACTTTAGACTAGGTTTTTTTCTGGTCATTGGCGCAATTGTTTTCTGGAACTGCAAAATAGCACCAGGGATTGTTTGCGCCGACACACGCCTCTTTTTTGCGCCGACCCGCCCGGGGAGCGCAAGTTCATTTTCTAGTTTACCGCGTCTGTGGAGGGAAAAAGCTCGCTTTGCGCGAGTGCAAAATAGGAATGATAAATGCGCAGTGGTGGAGGAAGTACTGAATCTCAGTACTTAAAGGAACACTCCGACTTTTTGGGACTTTAGCCTATTCACCTTACCCCCCAGAGTTAGATAAGTCCATACACACCTTTTTCATCTCCGTGCGTGCTATAAGTCTGTTTGACGCACCCACCGCTAGCCTAGCTTAGCACAAAGACTGGATGTGAATGGTTGCAGCTTTCATACTAATCCAAATGAGTGGCAAATAACGCAAACGTTTTCCTATTTACATGTTGTGATTTGTATAGTCACATAATGTACAAATAACAAAGTCAAATGAGACACAGACATCTTTTAACCGTATAAAACCTGGGAACTATTCTCTGAAGGCGAAGCACTGCTACTTTGACGGCGTAATAACCGCATCACCGGAGACACGCCGTGGTGAGGAGCGGAGAGTTCGCTGGGTGTTTGGGTAATAGAGTCAGCAATTTATAAATAGTAAAAGCGTAGTTTAGAGTCATGGGTTTTCGCTCTATTGTAAATAGCTGCGACTTTAAACAGGGGAGGTAATACCATGTTTCACAGAATTCCAACTAAAAACGCTGACTGGATGAAGAAATGGCTACTTACTCTGGATATTTATCCAAACACACCTAAGATTATCAAGGGACATTATGTTTGCTCGGTACATTTCAATGAGGACGACTATTTTGAAAAAATGGAATTTGCCACACGGACCATAATGTGCTGAAGGATACGGCCATCCCATCGATAGCACAGACAGGACAAGTGGATCACCTGCGGCTGAGGTAAGTGTTATGTTTTTAGATGACCTACTGTAACAGTGCCTTTAGCCAGATCTAATGTAACGTTAGTGACACTATTATATGATTAGGGTATGGATATGTTTTTATCTTGATGCGGTGCGGACGCGCTTGGGAAAAAAAAACGAGCGCGTTCACCGCGTTGAACTTGCACCCTGCGCGCGGCGCGCCTAGTAGCCTAAATTTGAAATAACCATGGAAATAACGAACTTGAGCATGCAAAAGGGTACGATAGGCTGTGAGTTCATTGTGCAAAAACAATTTGTGCTATTACTTTCCCCTTATTCTATCCTATAGTAATGCAATACTGTATATATAGGCTACTGTTGAATACATTTGGTTCAGCTAATAAATTGCATTTAAAATATATTGATTCCTGTAATAATAATTATTTATTCATGTGATATTTATAAATCTGGGTGCGTTTTTGGTTGGAAATCAATGAATCATGGTACTGTATTACCTGGTCTCCCCTGTTTATTGTCACAGCTCATACAATAAAGCAAACACCCATGATAAACTATGCTTTTCTATCTAACGTTAGTAATTGCTGACTCTTTATTCCAACGCTGAGCGAAGCGAACTCTCTGCTCCTCGTCACGGTGCGTCTCAGGTGATTGTTATCACTCTGCCCAAGTAGCAGTGCTTCCCCTTCAGAAAATATAGTATTTATACGGTCAAAAGATGTCTGTGTCTCATATGGCCTTGATATTTGCACACTCTGTGACTATACAAACCACAACATGTAAATAGGAAAACGTTTGCGTTATTTTGTCACTCATTTGGATTAGTATGAAAGCTGCAACCATTCACATCCAGTCTTTGTGCTAAGCTAGGCTAGCGGTGGGTGCGTCAAACAGACTTATAGCACGCACGGAGATGAAAAAGGTATGTATGGACTTATCTAACTCTGGGGGGTAAGGTGAATAGGCTAAAGTCCCAAAAAGTCGGAGTGTTCCTTTAAGTAAAAGTACAAATACCCAGATAAATATTTACTTTAGTAAAAGTAGAAGTAACACAATGACAACCATACTTAAGTAAAAAGTAAAAAGTACTTTATTTTAAATGTACTTTAAGTATTAAAAGTAAAAGTACTTGCATAACAATTTATTATCTTAATGTCTATTTTCTAATGATTAATAAAACATTTAATTCTAACTCATTCAACCTAATAGCCTACTCCTATAATGATGTTCAATAATGATGGAAAAAAATGTCACCATTTCTGAAACAAGCTTGCAATTAGGCAATATACACTTAATGCTTATCCTTACTATATGTTAATAACTATGTTTGGCAGTAAACGAGATTAATTTATGGTGTAATTATAAACCTCTTGGCTTGCCATAATCCTAACCAAACCAAACATATACTACACACGGTGTGTTTCCTATGCACGTAAAAACAAATTTTCGCGTATGAGTTGCACGATAAACACACTGCGTGTGAGACGCATTTAGTGTGACCGGGTTGATATACTGTATCTATGGCAACCAAACGTCACTGGTGAGACAAACGTGCAACGAACGGACTGTCAGATTACGTTTTGGCAGGGGAAAAACGTAAAAATGTAACGAAAATGTAACAGAAGTTCTAGAAATGTAGTGGAGTAGAAAGTATAATAATTGCTGCAAAATATAACGAAGTAAAAGTAAAAAGTATGCACTATTTATTGTACTTAAGTAAAGTAAAGATACGTGAAAAATGTACTTAAGTAAAGTAACGAAGTATTTGTACTTCGTTACATTCCACCACTGTAAATGCGTCAGTGAATAAAGTCATTTGCGCCGGGTGCAAGATAGAGCCCTATAAATTTTGTTGTCACTAGCTATGTTTTCAACCAAATTTGCGAATTAAATTGTGCACCAAATTGGAATATCGTATAAATTTGCTAATATTTTTCTGCCAATAAAGCAGCGTTTCCATCCAGTTAGTCGAAGAGAACAAAATTGTCACTTCCACTGTAGCCGATCTAGTTTAGACTATTTTTTACCCAATATCCCAAAATGCACATAAAATTGGGTGGATGGAAACATAGATACTGTTAAAAAACGAGTATCACTTTATCTGAGACCTAATATACAACAACATTAAATATTATTATGATATTAGGGCTATGAAGTGCAATACATGAATCCCGAATTAATATAAAAAAATTCAACAATTTAATTGCAAATACAATAATAATAATAATAATAATAAAAAAACAGCTGCATTAATTTTTAAACATGTTAAAAAGACCACATTAATTGCACCTTTTGGTGTAATACAGGTATTGAATCACTCACTCAACCGATTCGTTCAGGAACGAAACAACACTTTAAGCCAAGTTCACACTACAGGATTTTAAGCCCGATTTGAAAATCGTTGAGCTCACCGACAGGTCAGGGTGTTATCGCGTGCAAATCACGGGGGATTAGCGGACGATGAACGCTTGCCAATCTGTTAGTATGAAAGAGCCAACAACGCATCAAAGACACTCGCAGACGCGTCGAAATATCTAGCATGCTAGAAATTTTTACAAAAAAACGAATTACCTGAAGGTATACGGACCAATACCTTTTACAGTCAAATGCAAAATTATTTTGTGATTCAAAAATAAATCAAGCATGCATTTTGGAACATTTGATTTATATGTATAAATTGTGTAAATCAAATTAGTATCTGATTGATTTCCATATGCTACAGAGGCCATCATTGGAATTGAAAATGTCTTATAGAGTGTGAGTTTTGCTGTTCACACTGTCATCCAAAACAAGTGAATTTGAACCACATAGACTGAAGTGTGAACATACAGTACAGGCAGCCAAAGTTTCTAAAACCAACAAATGCCATTCATTTTTATTGTTTTATTTAATAGCCATAGTGACACTTCACTCTAACAGGCATAAAACGAAAGGAAAAGGTCACGCAAGAGATTGCACTCGCACAGAGGCCACAGAAAGACAAACTTTACATGCAGATCAGCTTTCCTGATGCCAAACAATCTATCAAACAAAATGAGACTTCAGAAGCATCACTTTAGCTGTCAGCACAGCCCAAAAAGTACCATTTCCTTTGAATGATGAACATGGTGACTGGGAGAAGAGAGTGAGGCTCAAGTTCATTTATCGATCTGAAGCGTTTTCACATTTGATCACTTAACCCAGCAAGGTCCATTTGAGGCCACCCTGTTCCTCCAATGCGAAATATTTATACTACTCACCCAAACCATCAGTGTGAGATCTGTCTTTAGCACCAATTGTGAGTTTATATAACAGTTAAGGCATTGCCAGGTGATTGCCAAGGTCCATTTGGTTGCTATATGGTTGCTTGAGTGGTTAATGAGTGGTTCAAATCAAATGAGCTCACTCGAAGTCTCCACGATCCATGGCCCACCTTCTGTGTAAATCTATGGGTTTTTCCATCTAATTTATTGTCCGCCATACTAAAATGGAAGGTTTCAACACTTTTGAAAGTTTGATTGATATCAGGAAAATAATGCAAATTAAGCTAAATTGTTTGACAGGACTTTTTACTTCCAGTCTTAAACCTACAAATGAACATGTGTTACTCTTCACAAGCATACTGTATATCACAATATCTGAGACCTAAATATATTAATAATATAAAGTATTATGATATAAAGGTTGTGAAAGAGTCACTTAAAAACTCACAATTTTCACAGTGTCACATTAAATCCCCAAATTAATGTAGACTCAACATAAAGCAAATATAATTCACTTAATTGCCCAATAAATAATAATAATTATAATAATTAATGTTAGCCACAAAAATGAAGAAATAAAATTGTTGCTGCATCATTTTATAACGTTGGGCTAAATAAATAATTACAATTATTTAGTGGACTAGTTAAAGTTTAATTCATTCATTTAGGTTAGCATTTTTTGTTTTCACTGTAAAAAAAAATATTGTTGTTTTAACTTAAAAAAGTAAGTAACCTGGTTGCCTTAAAATTTTAAGTTCATTGAACTGGAAAAAGTGAGTTAATACAATGAAGGAGATTAATGTAATCCTCAGAAACTCAGAAAAGAAAATTATTTAAGTTGATTTGACAAAAGAAAATATGTTGTGATAACAAATCTTGAAAATATTTTTTACAGTGTAATCTATATGCGTATAATCTCTATATGATCTGAATATGCTGCACAATCAAATGTACAACCAATACAGCATGTAAAACTAGTTCAGCCAATATTCACTAGTAGTGATTTTACATTGATTACAAACAGCTCATCAAACGCCCCTTTAGCTCTGAGAATCAGTACTGATTAAGAGACAAGACCAATAAAACCTGATTTATTGCACATCTAATTTATCCTTTCCAAACTATAAAGAAACGTATGTCCCAACATTCTTCATGCAAAACAACGAGTATAAAGGCAGCAATAATGACAGTGAGTGAATGCAGAAGCCCAATGTGCCACGGCGCATCATTTTAGTATGAATGCAAATGAGTTTCAGAAGCATTTTGCTCTTCCTGTCATTACCAGAGCCTCGTAGACACAGCGGCCGGTCGGTAATATGCCTCCAAATGAATTCTAATGAACGACCAGTACAGAGCTTACACAACGAGACGTGCGTTCACTTATCAGCACCAAAATAAGAGCGCGTGGATTGTGAGCGATCGCAGGTAGAGAAATGAATGACGAGAAAGGAAGAGAGAAGGAATATTAGAGGAACAAAGGAGCACGAGCAGGGCTATGTGGTAAGGATAATAACTATGGATACTGACGCAAATCGAGGCGAAGATGAAAGGATCTGGGTGGGTGAAAAAATGGGGGGCAATTAATACTCCAGAGGTCTAGAAACTTTGGTAATGCTGATGGGTATGACGGGGGAGAGGCGCAGTAAAAAAAAACACCCCCTGGCAAATCTGCACAATGAATAGAAAACACGAGTACTGAAACATTTAACGAAGAAGCTCAGAGAATTTTAATTATAGTTAAGGCCTATTTGTTCTTTGGGGTTATATTGTAGTATCTGTACACACACACACACACACACACACATATATATATATATATATATATTACTCACCTAAAGGATTATTAAGAACACCTGTTCAATTTCTCAGTAATGCAATTATCTAATCAACCAATCACATGGCAGTTGCTTCAATACATTTAGGGGTGTGGTCCTGGTCAAGACAATCTCCTGAACTCCAAGCTGAATGTCAGAATGGGAAAAAAAGGAGATTTGAGCTATTTTGAGCGTGGCATGGTTGTTGGTGCTAGACGGGCCAGTCTGAGTATTTCACAATCTGCTCAGTTACTGGGATTTTCACACACAACCATTTCTAGGGTTTACAAAGAATGGTGTGAAAAGGGGAAAACATCCAGTATGTTGATGCTAGAGGTCAGAGGAGAATGGGCCAACTGATTCAAGCTGATAGAAGAGCAACTTTGACTGAAATAACCACTCGTTACAACCGAGGTAATCAGCAAAGCATTTGTGAAGCCACAACACGCACAACCTTGAGGCGGATGGGCTACAACAGCAGAAGACCCCAACGAGTACCACACATCTCCACTACAAATAGGAAAAAGAGGCTACAGTTTGCAAGAGCTCACCAAAATTGGACAGTTGAAGACTGGAAAAAAGTTGCCTGGTCTAACGAGTCTCGATTTCTGTTGAGACATTCAGATGGTAGAGTCAGAATTTGGCGTAAACAAAATGAGAACATGGATCCGTCATGCCTTGTTACCACTGTGCAGGCTGGTGGTGGTGGTGTAATGGTGTGGGGGATGTTTTCTTGGCACACTTTAGGCCCCTTAGTGCCAATTGGGCATCGTTCAAATGCCAACCTGAGCATTGTTTCTGACCATGTCCATCCCTTTATGGCCACCATGTACCAATCCTCTGATGGCTACTTCTAGCAGGATAATGCACCATGTCACAAAACTCGAATCATTTCAAATTGGTTTCTTGAACATGACAATGAGTTCACTGTAATGGCCCCCACAGTCACCAGATCTCAACCCAATAGAGCATCTTTGGGATGTGGTGGAACAGCCCGATCTCATGAAAGTTCGTATCTATGGCACGAATGTCATTTCTCGTGGCATTTATACGCCAAAAACAGTTTTTGCGTGTATATGGCACGTGATTTTCGCGTACATATGATACGCACTTTTTTGCGTATAATACGCACAAACTCCCCACTAAACCTAACCCAGGGTTTTTTAGTGCGTACCATATACACAAAAAAAAAAACACTTTTGGCGTATAAATGCCACGAGAAATGACACTCGTGGTATAGATACGCATCTTCATGAGACTGTGTTGAGGGGGGAACGGGAGCTTCGTGCCCTGGATGTGCATCCCACAAATCTCCATCAACTGCAAGATGCTATCCTATCAATATGGGCCAACATTTCTAAAGAATGCTTTCAGCACCTTGTTGAATCAATGCCACGTAGAATTAAGGCAGTTCTGACGGCGAAAGGGGGTCAAACACATTTTTAGTATGGTGTTCCTAATAATCTGTTAGGTGAGTGTATAACAATATAAAATCAATTTACTTCCAAAAATGGAAAAAAAAATAGTTTTACATTAACATTTACAATAACATTTTCATGGCAGGTAAAAATATTTATTACGTGTAAATTACTACAGTACTGCGTTTCTCGCTGAAACATGAAACAGCCAAAATGAAAGCTCGATGGTTTAACTTTCGAAGATTAAGAACTTAAGATGCAATTAGCATTGTAAATTTACAGTTGTGCAATAGCTATAAAAGATTTTTTTCTGATCCCTTTATAGTTACTGATATATAAATACATAAAAAGTGTGCATCATAACATCCAAATCAATGTGCACAGGGTAGAAAAACATCTTGTAGTGTGAGCCTGGCCTAAACAAGCTAGCTTAATACATAGTTGAGAAGTTGGCACACAAGCCAACATGACATATTGATGAGCAATCGATGCTTAGACACATCCTGATGCAACTCAAGACAAAGCAAACCGAGAAAAACGTGATTTCTAATGGTCATTCCTTCAGTGGATAGGTCCACTGTGCTGTTTTCTGTCTGTGTTTTTCTGTCTCTTCCCCCTTGAGATAAAACACATTAATGTTTCATAACAGTGGGGAGGTCCAGATTCGGACAAGAGATGAAAGGAGTGTTTGGGTGAATGGAGTAATGAGAGAAATGTGGAAAACATCGGTGACCTAGAGATGATCGGCACCCAAACAAAGATGGTCGGGTTTCTACATCAGGTCATTCGAGGATGATGGCAGGTGTGCGACAATCTTCCACAAACACATCATGTACATTTCTCATGAGAAATCTTTCTTTCCAGGTGCTGTGGGCAATTTTTGTGGTGTTAAAACACTATCAGTGTCTTAATGTACAAAGACAAAGGAAACAATTCAAGTGGACCCCAAAGAGTACAAAGAGTGAAAACACTGTCTGTAACACTATTACATTGTCCTGTTTGAGCAGACCAACACCACAGTGCTCAGACTACCTGTTTGTCCAAACAATGGTGCATACAACAGATTATAGACCCCTTTTGAGCCGACGTCACAGTTACGTCACGGCGCAAGCTGGAGGCAAAACAAAGTGAAAACTGGAGGCGGCCAATACAAACCAGCACAGATTCGGCTACATAATAAGGAGCTTAAATAATTGTTACTATTATTAAATCTCATCTTGTTGTGTTGTTTGGTGCAAGAATTGATGAAAAATGAATATGCTGTATCTGAAACTTTTATTTCTAGAAAATATTCACATCATTAAAATCGCACTGTAATGACACTCTTTACATTGTCGTGGTCTCGGCGCTGGCTCGGCAGAACTGCGGATCATACACACAAGTCTTGTACAGGACCATATAGGCATCTAAAGATTTATATGCCCTCAGTTTCTACTTACGATCGGTTTCTCTATAAGGTAGGTGTAGAAGTCAGGCCACTCACCCGAGGTAACGTAACGTTAATCCTGTCAGATCGTCCATGCATTGAGTGAGCGTGTGGGCGGCTACAGGTCGGCCAATCTGGTGGTTCCGTCCGTTAAAAATAACTTTTGAAAATAACAATCGCGGTCCTGGACACTGAGGGACCTTAAACATTAAGATAATATCGGATTTTCTCCAGTCATTGTTAAAAAACAAGCTAACAATCCTTGCTAACTAGCGTTAGTGAAGCGGCCAGATGGATCTTTCTGCCTCCACCTAAGCTCCGCCCACAAAAAACGTCACCATGTTTACCAACTGTAAAAGGGATGCAGCTATTGCTCATATTAAGTGAATTCAAAGTAACAGCTTAGCAACTGCTTAGCAACACCATGGCAACCACCCAGAACACTCTGGCATGACGACAAACACTTTTGCATGGACAAGAGCCACTCATGTGGATCAAAAAAAGTGTTCGTATCAATAGATTATCAATGGATGATTTTGAACTTTAACTACAATTAAAATCACAATAGAAAACAGATAAATAAAATCTATTTCAAAATATTAACAAAAACTATAATAATATATACTGATACTAAAATAAGACGCAGAGGCAAGTGGCTTTTAAGATCACACTTAAAACAAGTTTAATTATTTTATAAAATTTGTGTCTACAAATGTGCTGAGACTCCAGAAAGAGTGATTAAAGTTGCAGAGAGAAAGTATCGACAGATCTTTTCATCCATATTGTGACGTACATCTGAGTGAATTATCGAAAAGAAAATTTGGGTTCAATCCATCGGTTGTTGATGGAGGCAGAACCAAATGCGACATATTGATTGAAAATCACAATGCCAAAAAATGAAACACATAAATGAATCACTCACATTAAGATCAACAACATGCATTTAGAAAATAGAATATCTAGGATGAATATCTATTTCATGCTGACTTAAACACATCTTTATACAGCTTCCAAGTTCCTACAAATTATTACAAAGCAGAGATTTTTCATCCATTTTTTGGCATGACAGAATAGAATGAAATGCTTCATTCATTTTGTTCATTCATGAACAAGATGCCTCATTCAGTGCTGCTCCGAGCCATATTCATTCAGTAGGTTCAAGTAATGAAATGCATGTTCAAAGCACACAATTGAATGCAGGGCTCCAGACTAACGTTTGAGAGCAGTAGCACTAAGTTCTACAGACGGTGGCGCCAGCAGCTGATTTGGTGGCGCTGGGGGGATTTTTAATCATAAAGTTAATTTAATCAAAATATGTATTAATAAGTGCAGTTAATAATATTACATGTTTGTCTATTGGAAATTTGACAGTATAGCACTGAGCTTGAATTGAGAAAAATGAACTTTTATTAACAACAGTAACATGCAAATTAAATGTGCCATTGTTCATCTGCAATACTGAACTGACGACAGCTTCAGTGATTATAAAAGGAGCGCTCTTTACTTAATTTAGTCAGAATTGTTTTTAATGAAACTGTGACAATACTTTTTTCCATTTATTAACACTCTGACTGAGTAATATTATTTATAAGTTATTAGTGTTCCTCTGCCGCCATCTACTGGTTATAGTCTTGGTCTTTTTTTAAATAAAAGTGTTTGTTTGCCACATAGTTTTAGGGTTTTTTTTTTTCATCTTTAAACTTTTAGTTCTACAAATTATTAAATTAAACATGACATTAACGTTAATAGGTGATTTTCTACCGGATTTTTTTTGTTATGCTGTTTGAAAGTCTCCACATATCCCGTTAGCAATCACTTTGTTAAGCGCTCTATACACATAACTACTTGTTACAACAAAGCATTTGTGAAGCCACAACACGCACAACCTTGAGGCGGATGGGCTACAACAGCAGAAGACCCCACCGGGTACCACTCATCTCCACTACAAATAGGAAAAAGAGGCTACAATTTGCAAGAGCTCACCAAAATTGGACAGTTAAAGACTGGAAAAATGTTACCTGGGCTGATTAGTCTCGATTTCTGTTGAGACATTCAGATGGTAGAGTCAGAATTTGGCGTAAACATGAGAACATGGATCCATCATGTCTTGTTACCACTGTGCAGGCTGGTGGTGGTGGTGTAATGGTGTGGGGGATGTTTTCTTGGCACATTTTAGGCCCCTTAGTGCCAATTGGGCATCGTTCAAATGTCACAGCCAACCTGAGCATTGTTTCTGACCATGTCCATCCCTTCATGGCCACCATGTACCCATCCTCTGATGGCTACTTCCAGCAGGATAATGCACATGTCACAAAGCTCAAATCATTTCAAATTGGTTTTTCGAAAATGACAATGAGTTGACTGTACTAAAATGGCCCCCACAGTCACCAGATCTCAACCCAATAGAGCATCTTTGGGATGTGGTGGAACGGGAGTTTTGTGCCCTGGATGTGCATCCCACAAATCTCCATCAACTGCAAGATGCTATCCTATCAATATAGGCCAACATTTCTAAAGAATGCTTTCAGCACCTTGTTGAATCAATGCCACATAGAATTAAGGCAGTTCTGGAGGTGAAAGGGGGTCTAAAACAGTGTTAGTATGGTGTTCCTAATAATCCTTTAGGTGAGTGTATGTATTAGAAGGCGTAGGACCATAAATTTCGGTCTGAATGAAATGACACCATGTGTTTGCATACCACTGCACAGCCTGTTCACGCAGACATCATACATCATCAGTGCTTTTCGCGTACGCTGTGCAGACAGGGCGAGAATGGCAGGCAAACAGGAACAACCCTTCCCTGAACCAACAACAAGTGGCAAGCATCTTCATTTCAGGTTTGATAGTACAGTTCTGTGTACCGCTGACTAGGGTTGGGTATCGAGAATCGAGTATCGATTGGAACCGAGACAAACTTTTCGTTTTTCCCGGAATCGTTCAAAAGTTAAAATTTCGATTCCTAGTTTCGATATTCACAGTCCGCCGAGCGGAAGAAGAAACCCCTGAACAACACCAACGAAGAAGCGTCTACCGGAAGTGTTGGCATAACCACGCGAGTCGAACATGAGTAGCTTACGTCGGCGATCCAAAGTGTGGCTTCACTTTTCTAAAAATCGAAAACGAAATCTCGGCAAAATGCAAAATTTGTGACAAAAGGAGTATTTTTACAGAAGGAGTATTTCCTTCAGAAAGGATTATTTCCTTCAGAAAGACCGTTGGTTAGCAAGGTTAGCTAAACTTTTTTGACCCTGCCTCTTAAAAGAATCGGAATCGAGAATCGTTAGGAACCGGAATCGAAACAAGGCATCGGAATCAGAATCGTTCAAATTCAAACGATACCCAACCCTACCGCTGACGTCTCAGCCTTCTCCCCTCACTGTGCTGTAAAGTTTTCACACCGGTGAACGACACATGATGTAATCTAATGATGTTGTCTCTGATCGTCTCACTTCTGGTCTGTGCTCCATGTGTTTTGCAGGGAGGGTGGGATCGTATGCTTTCAATGCTAACAGGCTAAAGTTAGCATTTCCCGGTTCACCTATTGCACCTTTAAAATTGGGTAATATTTAGAGCTTTGAAGTGCTGGAAAAAGTGTGAAATCCCTTGAAAAGAACCTTTAAATGAATAATGTAAAAAACACTCTACTATTTCTTTCACGATACCATGGAAACAGTTAGCGTTGCTACATTAAATCCATGGTGAAAGTTGGTGATTTGTAAACTGAAAAGCCTTCTATAACTTAATAACTGTTCATGTTTGTTTCTCTTGGTTTCCACATCAGCGCCATTTGTTATGTTATGATATCTATGGTACTGTAGGTAATTATGTGCCAAATTTGAATCATTCCCACTTGATCTTGCAGTGAAATTATTAATAATGAAGTGAATTGAAACTATTTCTCACTGGATCTCCCAGCGGCGTGTGTCACGTGATCAAGATCGGCCTGTGAGTAAACCTGTTCAGAGCTTGCGGTTCAAATAAGTCGTGTGGTTTTGTTTCACTTTCGTTTCGTTTGCTGTTTCTCATATGTGAAATCTAACAAATTTAAGTCACACCGGCAGGAAAACAGGACACAAAATGTGACCATTTGGTTGCAGTCTGAAGCCCTGGAATGCTATTCGAAGCATTCACACATTGTAAAAGGGAGAGAAAGTAAATGAAAAATATAAGTCAGTTCACTGAAGTAAAGAGGATTGAATTGCTCAAAGATTCAGTTTGCGTATGGACCAGTTTGCAGTTTACATTGTATACAAGTTTGCCGGCCATTCAAAGACAAGAGGGAAGTGTGTTCAGATCAAACCAGATCTGTCAGCCCAGATTCATCATAAGCACAGATAATAGACCATGCCCATTAGACAGAAATAAGCATCATTGCTCGGCAGTAGTGGTTAAATTTGAAACAAATTTGTGATTAATTTAAATGAATCACACCAGCACCAAAAGAAGTTGCGAGACTGTTGGGAGATCAGGGATTAAAGCAACACTGCGTTTAGGGAGCGAGAGACGTCTGGAAGAATTCGGCTGAGTCACACCTGCGCAGAGGAGGCAAAGCTCATGCCAATTTACAACTGCCTTCCCTGAAAATGTTCCTTGCCTGCTATTATCTTCCACAGCCAGACTCTGCTGTCTCCCCGAGGGAGCGGGGCAAGGGGCCATCTCTGCCTGAAGCCCGCTGACGTGGATCTTCGAGGGCCTCTCGCCTGGGTGACTGGGCAGAGAGGAGCAGAGAAGAGACAGAACGTTCTGAGGATGCCGTTGACATACGGGGAAAAAACAAACAGTTTCATCAGCATGTCCCCTGAGGCTGGATCCAGGGAAAAGTGTCTGCCACAACCACATCCAACAGGATGCTTTTGAAAGCAGGAGCATATGTATCTGCTGCTTCAAAGTGGCATTCTTTATATTCAAGTGGTACTTCATTATGACTTGACATCCAACAACCTGGAGAGATGCTGGTACAGCTAGTCAAACCATTTGCACATAAAGTCCCTAACATATGCACTGCTGTACGCGCTGATTTAAAAACTAGCTAATCCATTCATAAAGTGAAATATCATTCACATTAAGGCTGACGCAACTAATCGAATTGACAATGAAACCTTAATAAATTTCACCTAAAATAGGTTTAGCACAATGATAAGGATTTTTTTTTCTTTTTCAGAATTCTACTTGCTCTACCAATATTTCCAACACAATTTAAAAAATACATTTATAATTTTTAAATTAGAATTGTTACATGCATCAATATTTGTTTTAAATTATAATATTAGTTATTATTCTACCGTATAAATGTACATTTCAAAATACATACAGCACTGATTTTTTTTATTAAAGAAATCTTCAGGTTTTTTTAAGCAAGAATGTGTTAAATTGACAGTAAAGATGTTTATAAATGTTATAAAGGATTTCTTTTTCAATAAAATGATGTACCTCTTAACTTTCAATTTAAAGAATCCTTGAAAATGTATCACAATTTCCAAAACATTAAGCAACGCTACTATTTTCAACATTGATCATAATATAATATTAGAATGATTTCTGAAGGATCATGTGAGAGTGAGGATGCTGAAAATCCAGCTTTACAGAAAAAAAAGACTTTTTAAAACATTTTCAAATAGAAAACATCACAATATTATTAATCTACTGTATTTTTGATCAAACAAATAAGCCTTGGTGAGCTTAAGACTTGGTGAGCTTCTTTCAAAAGCAAACAAGCAAGTCTACTTGCAACTATATATATATATATATATATATATATATATATATATAAATATCAAAGTTTTTTTTAAACTAAATCTGCAATAATAGACATTTTACAGGTACTGTACTCCAAGACAAAAATTGCTGGAAAATGATGGCAAAACATAACTGCGCCTATAGATAACACATTGCGTGACCTCCCATGACCCCTCAAGAGTCTCATGTGCAGACATTCTCGATGCTTAACCTTTTATTAAACATAATGCACTCAGGCCTTCCCATCTGACCTAATCTGAAAGTTACAATAAACATAACAGGAAGTTGATCAGATGGACATAGCGCACCCTCTGACAAAATGACTTAAAAAAACACTGATGTTTTCTTACGATGAAAGGGCAAGGAAAACCGTCAAGGTTGATTCACAAACCAAGAGGCAGCTTCCTCAATCATGTGTGTTTGAGAAGGTCAAAACAATAACTTTTCTTGATGCGATAAAAGGAAACGTCCTAATGATTTCTTTTTTGAAGACAGGAAGAGCAGAAGTTTTAAACATCCTGTTTTACAGTGGAAAGAAAGGCAGCCCTAACTTGACCAGAAGCGATACTCTGAGCTTTATCCAGGAAGTAAGCCTGACAATGCCATGACATGTCATGACATTTGATGATGAGCAAAAGTCTTGTATTACTGCAGAGAAGTGACCTTTCAAAAAGTACGGTGCGAGGAGAGGCCACTCACAGACAGATTTTACACTTATGGTTTGATTTTTTTACAGAATAAATTATTATTCACTTAAGATTGGTCACTTGAGTTCAGCAGCTACATAAAACATAACTTTCAAGTAAACCATTGACAAATAGGGATGGGTATTAAAAAACACAGTTTCTGATTCACAAGCTTTCAATTCGAATTGATTCAGATTCAATTTAATTTAATTGATATCTAATAGACAAGACTGAGACTTTTTTTTAAAGATTCTTCAAAGGATTAGCTCACAAGAGCCATTTTCTCATGAAATGGACTACACAGGTTGTATGATATGGTTAGGTTCACTAAAAGAAACCGGTACATATGAATCATTTGTTCATGAATCATGGTATCTTTTTGATTCACTTATAACTGATTAACTATAGGCTCTGAAAAGTTAATTGTTTGTGAATCAAACTACATTGGTTATGAAGTTTTTGTGTATTTTATTCAAAAGAATTGGTCCATAAAGAGTCATTTGTTTATGAATCCGACCACATTGTTTAAGTTTAAATATACTGCATAGTTCTGTGTTCGTCTACTTGCCCTGCCAAGATTTCCTACACAATGTCTAAAAATAACTTTAACATACGTTTTTGAATTTGAAATACAATAGTGGCCAAAAGTGACGTCTCGAGCATATATTTGTTTTTAATGACCCTACAAGTTCGACTGAACAATCAAGGTACGGATATTATATACACAGCAAAAAGCATACATTGTGAACAGCATAATCAGTTATTAATATTTCATTGGTTCTCTCTTGTTTTTGAATGTGTTCATAATTTCTTATATGACAGCCTGGGCAAAAATGATGTCCCCGCACAATTTTGGCATGTTCCATTGTGTTATCACAAATAGTATTAGGTATCATAAAGGGACACTTCACCCATTTGCATTAAGCGTTGTACCTTTAGAAACCCAGTCATATTTTTGAATGGTCATGGTTTATTTCCTTATTTTCCCCTGAGATGGTAGAAATAATGATTTAAGTGTTTTACTTCCTGCTTATTATGTTGTAAAAATCGTCATTTTGCATCATAACAAGTAGAAAGTCACATTTCATTAAAGAGTGTAGAGACTACAAACATTAGCTCATTATTATTCAAGGGTGTGGGACCCACTCACCCTACAGGCCTATTACAGATCAGTGGGTGGGACTTCACTTGCAGATACTGAATCAACATCAGCCATCTTGTTTGGAAGCTAAGCTAACAAGAGCTGTGGAGATAGGAAGTATGATAATGACAGAAGAAACTAAAGAAGAGGAATTTAAAATTCTGCTGCTCGAATCCGATGTTCGAGGCTGTCTTTACGAGCTGCAATAAGTTAGTGAAGAGCAACTGAGGCTGATGGAGGAACCGGAGGCGGCTGCCTGTCGCGGTCGAGGAGCCCTGACTGTGTTAACGTGGAATTTCGCAGAATTTTACATATTTGGAATGAAATTTGGTTTTTGTGTGGGTGAAGAACGTATGTCTGGGGAAAATGCAGAGAGACGGGGAAGCAAATCTGGGCGACACAACCCCTCCCGTCATTTCAGCTCATGACGGCATCAAAACAATAGCCGCGTTTCCACTGAAAGCATGGCGAAGCGGCTCTCCACGGCTCTGCTTTCTTCGGCGAAAAAGTTAAGAAACTGGTCGCACACACGCACACACACTCAAAGTCCAACAGTGCACGCGAGAGAGACCGAGTTTGTCCGAGAGAGCACACGAGAGAGACCGGTTTGTCCGAGAGAGCGCTCGACAGTACGCGCGAGAGAGACCGAGTGTGTCCGAGAAAGCACGCGAGAGAGACGGAGTGTGTCCGAAAGAGCGCGCGAGAGAGACCGAGTGTGTCCGAGAGAGCGCTCGACAGTGCGTGCGAGAGACAGAAGCTGCGTCCCAATGTGCATACTATGCCGGAAATAGTATTGACAATAATGTCACATACTATTTGTATTTAGGGTGGATTGTATGCAGATTACGAAGCAGCTAGAGTGTGAATTTATTTTAACTTGTATAAACTAATATAATTTATTTTTTACGGGACAGTTTAAAGCTCATAACCATATTTTGTTGTTACTTGAAGTACTTAGAGTGCAGTGTTATGTTGCATCATGCAGTATTTGTCATTTTAAGAGTAAATGCCTATTTTATTTGTGTACATTTTAATCATTAACATTAAAAGCAACATTAAAAGCTTTTTTAACAACTAAAATAACAGTAAAGGGTAATAAAAACTGAATTCCCAAAAATTAAAACGGAAAAAAAGGAATTTGGGAAAAAATAAAAAGGAATTTGTGAAAAAATAAAACGGATTTTATAGGGCTCTAATTGTGGGAGTTGTTGTCTTACATACAAATGCGCCCTTCGGTCTTTTCTCTGTTAAGAGGGCACCAAATTCAAAAGTTCTTTTACATTTCGACTACATACAGTATATGATCCACTTTCAATAAAGATTAATTCTGAAATGGGTGAAATGCTCCTATAATGACGGGTATAAATCCAAAAAATACATTTTACGTTTTAAGTATGGTAAACCCAAAACCAGTCTAAATTATAGGGCTTTCTTCAGGCTGATTATTTATTCAGGAAAGTAGTTGATATGCATCCCTAGTGCGAAGGACACCAGGCTTAACTGATGCAAAAAACAACAACAACCCTTCACACTCTCATGAGACAGCAGGTCAGTTCAATAGTGTCCATGATGAAAAGATAACATGTCACAGGCGAGTACCTTCACCATGCAATAGTCTCCCATAATGAACACTCCCAACGTGCAGTGACAGGGAGGAGAGAAACAAAGTTCTTTCTCTCTCCTCTCGTCACGCATGCTTAACCTTGTGCCGCTGCGTGGACCACACCGTTTGCATATTAATGTGTGAAGATATTAGAGAGGTCTGCTCTCCTGAGGATCAGCAGAGAAAGAGAGAGCGAGAGAGAGAGAGACGCAAAACCAAAGACAGATACACAAAAACTAACAGAACCCACCTAGATACGCACAGCAGACAGAAACTGTGAAACCACAAACTGCATTCTGAAACACACCTGTAGTTTCCAGAAGCTCAGAGCTTTAAAGACTGCAAAGCGTAACGTTTCTGAGGCCACAACATTAATCATAAGACATAGGGACGCAATGAAATTTATTGAGACGGCTGCAACATAGGCTTGCTACGGTAGTCAGTGTTACCGGTGTTATCGGTGTTCAGTCGCAACACCGGTTTCATGACATGCCCACCGTGGCACCGCGGTGAAAAGTTTAAAGCCTTAAAAATATTGAATGCAATTACGCAGTAGTCGTTAAATCCTGCCTATTAACACACACACGACCCACAGAAAAGACACGCGTCGGCATCAAGTTCTCTTTCGGGCTTGAACAAACCATAACACACAAATTATGCCAAAATGTCCATAAGAGCAGTCTTAAACGAATGTAGAGATTTGTGAGATAATGGGACGCGTGTCAGATCGCGTCTCTGTCAGCAACGGACATCCGAATTTGCTCACTCGTTTTTACTTAATCCTCCTCATTCACTCCTTCAAGTGAACAGTATTAGTGGACTGATGTAGGGAATAGGCCTAGTGAATGAGGGTTTAGGGGGCGATTTCAGATTCAACCCATGTTCTCAAGCAGTGAAAAATAGAGGACACTGATGGTACGTTCACACAGGATGTGAATAGCGACATTGATTTCAATGTTAAGTCAATGCAAAGACGCGAATACGCCTCATTCGCGCGTCAAGTTCACGCGAATGCCGCGTTAGGCGCGTTACGCACGGATGATTTAGTTAGTGCCATTTGTGCATATACGCGTTTGACGCGAATTCGCGTCTGCCGCCTGAGTCGAAAAATCTGAACTTTGGCGTGAATTCGCGCCGCGTTAACCAATTAGGAGCCTAGCTGCTTGCTCACGTGGTGAAGTGTCTGGATGCTTCAATAAGTTATTCAATAACGTTCAATAACGTTAGGTGGATGAGGGCGAGGGTGATCCTCGCTCCGATGCGGGACAACAGGTCATCAAACTGGGCGCGGGACAGGTGGAAGTACCGCTGACAGCGGCCGTCATCCAGGCGCAGCTCCTGGAGCGAGCAAATGGTGAAACTAGCCAAACGGTTCGGCTCCAAAGGGTCCGGTGGCCACAAATACGGCAACGATGATCCCCACGCCGCTGTTCTAGCTCTCCAGAGCAAATACAGTGCGGTGAATCTCTCGATGAATGCTCTATCAACATAAACAAAGATGGCCGTCAACGGGTATCGGTTTTGACGTGCGAGACGCGCATAAATTTCGCTTCAAACTTTTTATTTTACCCGTGTCAGTTTCGCTCTTGACGCACGAATTAACACAAAGTGGTCAAACTAGACACGGTAGACACGAATTTGACGCGCTATTCATGTCCGGTGTGAACGTAGCATAACAACACGTTGACAGACAGGACTGAGCAGGTAATATTTAATATGAAACAGTCTCAACTTTCAAATTTGATCAGTCAAAGAAAATCAAACAATGAATAGGCCTACCGTTTTGTGGCTCTTAAATGTGTCGTTACAGATTGCCTGATAAAGCCAAGTTCCACCGCCGTTAATCTACTAACTCTCCTGACTGCTTTGTCGGACAAAAATAGTGGATTTTGATTGGTCAGATCACATGTCTGTCAATCAAAAGTTAGTTTTGTTTTCAAACTAGCGCATATTCAGGGAACAATAACAAAACAGTTCTTTCCCGCACTACCGCACCGTTATGTATGCCCGTGAAAACGTGCGCATTTTACGTTTGCCTTTAAATTAGCGATTTAAAAGCCCCCGCCGGTGACACCGTTATTACCGGTGTTGTCAAACGTCGATTAACCGGTGAGAAAATATCCTCACCGTCACAACCCTACTGCAACACACTCCAAAAAAGTTGGGACAGAGGTGTGTTTACCACTGTGTCACACTTTTAAATCATTTGGGAATTGATGATATTAATTGTTTCAGTTTCTAGTGCCATTGTTGCCCAATCTCGCCTGATACAAGACAACAGCTCAACAGTCTGAGGCCATCGTTGTCTGATTCTCCTTTTCGTGATGGGCCATACTGTACATTTTCAATAGGAGACAGATCTCTACAGCAGGCAGGCCAGTCAAGCACATCTCTTCTATGGTGTAGAGTTTCTACGAAACCACTCAGTTGTGGCACATGCAGAATGAGGCCTGGCATTGTCTTGCTTCTTGTATTGCTTCGCAATCGCAATATACAATAATAAACAGATGTTTGCTTTTGCACCTGTCGCTGATGGTCCCCTTCGTCTTTGGGACTGAAAACTCAATGTCTGTTTTTCCCCAAAACATGATGAAACGTGGATTCATCTGACCACAGTAAAAATTTCCACTTTGTTTTGAATCATATAAGATGAGTTCAGGCCCATTGCGCATAGATTAATGTATAGCTTTCTCTTTGCATAAAAGAGACTCAAGTAGGATTTTTTGATGCAACGGCAGACTCCCCTAATTGACAAAGGTTTTCTAAAGAAGCCTGCGTAGCCTGGGAAAACCCAGACAACTTCCGGCAAACTTAGATTTGCTCTGAAAGTTAGTCTGGCAAAGAGCTCATTTAAGCCCATTTCCAATCCATCGAAATCGCAGCACCAATCAGAAGCGTTGGGCCAGGCGTTACACGATGACGACAGCGCTGGGATTTTGAAGCAGATTTTGTAGCCTACATTACAAAGATGGATGCTGTTCGAATCAGCTATGGCATCTGTTTTAAGTGATTTGAACGTTTCCTTTTTGTTGAAAAAAACGAGCAAGGAACAACACTCGGAGAGGTTTCTCCGCCGGCTGCCGCTCTGCATACGTCATCTCGTTCATTGCTCTGATTGGTTTTAGGTCTACCCGCAACGTCCGCTGGTGACGCCCCTCTAGAAATGATTTGTCAATGATGCTTTGCCAGACCATAACTCAGTTACAACTGAGAATGGTCTAGTTTTAACCAGGCTAAAGCCCTTGTGCCTATATTTACAGAGTACGGTTTCTCAAGCAAAGCCATCTGAGGGCTTGAAGGTCATGCACATTCAGCAAAGGTCTCCCCAGACTGAGATTTCTCTGGATTCCCTGAATCTTTTCATGATATTATTTTAGGTGGATGGCAAAAAACCTAAATACTTTGCAATCTTGCATTGAGAAATGTGATAATTTTTGACAATTCTCTAATGAAATTTGGCACAAAATGATGAGTCATGCTTGCAAAAAGACTTTGGTGGATGCACCTTATCTACCCAAACACAGTGCCTATTCTGTAATCTTTTCACTTATATTTTGCCTCAGTCCAAACATTTTTGGAGTGTATTTCAGCCATCAAAATCTAAATGTGTTTAAAATACAATTCATTTAGCCAGTGAAAACATAGATTTCTTTCTTTGGAAGTGTGTCAGTTAAATAAAAGTTCATGAGAATTAACAAATCAGATTCTTGATTTTACACATTTTACATAATTTCCCAACTTTTCTGGAATGGGGTTGTATTATTATATTATTCTTATTTCTAGTAATAGTCATATTTCTTATTTTGTTTAATATATCTTTTTTTTAGTAGTAGTAGTAATTGTAATACTAATACTACTATTAATAATAATAACTATTATTTTTTTACAGTCATATTGATATAATTGTGCCAAAATGTGCAATCCAACAGACAAGCAAGACACAAGCAACAAACCAGGAGCTTTAAAGGGATACTCCACTTTTTTTGTAAATAGGCTCATTTTACCACTCCCCCAGAGTTAAACAGTTGGGTTTCACCGTTTTCGAATGTATTCAGCCGATTTTCTGATATTTAGAAGAATATCAGTAACCAGACAGTTTCTGGTCTCATTGACTTCCATAGTAGGAAAAAATATATGCTATGGAATTCAATGAGACCAGAAACTGTCTGGTCACTGATATTCTTCTAAATATCATAAAATCGGCTGAATACATTCAAAAACGGTAAAACTCAACTATTTAAAAAAATACATTCTAAACAGATTTTTTTTTAAATCACAATTAAATTTTTTTGTTGTTGTTGCCATCAAATCATGCAGCGCGAGTATATAGATGCAATTCAAAACATTCTACAACTACAATGTCACAAACACCTGGCCAGAGAGATGCAAGCACACACAGCACTGTCGTGTTGTTGTGCAAACTAAACATGTGTTTGTGGCAGTAACAAACACTAGTCATAGACCAACAAATATTGGCTAGTCCAAATAATCTACCAACATTTGGCCCTTTTTTTAACTGGCCAATCAGGTTTGGCCAATTAACAGTAGTACTAGTTCCCCCTTTGCGTCAGTTCTAAAATATGCAAATAACTGATCGTGTTTTCACTACCTTCAAATGTTATATCCATAAGACTGGATTCAATGAATGTCAACAGTTAAACTAACTTTAAGCAGTCATCATAGTACTGTCATCATAGTACTAGAAAACAAACCATAGAAGACATTTTATGCTAATGCTAGCTTAGCTATAGTGCCTGTTGTAGCAATGAAAATGCAAATGTGAAATTGAGCTTGCACAGACAGAAGCGTTCACGTGGGATGCTTCAGGCCTAAATGTGTTCACTGGGAAGGTTATGGTTATGGTAATCACCAAACTAAAAACATTGCTTAACTTTATTCAAATATGGAACCGATTAATTCTGTGCTACGCAAGCTTTCCAAGTCATTGGAACGTCGGCTTTGAGTTTTTCCTTTTTTTTCCTCCCTAATATCACACAAACCATTCTCTTGACAGTTAACCACTTGTCCACTTTCCTTTCAAAAGGAGAGATAAAAGGTACTGTGATCTTCTCAAAGCCGTCACCTCTTTAAAACCTGCCGGTGCTACATCACTATACAGTCTAGCGGTTGTCAAATTCAAACAGTTTAAGTGTTGAAGCAGAACTGACTGATTGATTCTGCACTTCATATCAAATAAAACATTATGCCAAAAGCTTATTTTGTCACTTGATCTGACAACATCACACTTTTATCTACCTTATGCTGAGTTTTACTTTTTATCAGACAATTTAAACCAGCTTGTGATGTCTGAAAACAAAATACTAACTAAATACAGTCTGTCTACTATTATCTGTGTATTACGGCTAAAGCTGTTCGTTCCCACCGAAAATGCCGTTAAAATCACATATGAGTCAAGCTTCCATAGGGATTTCATCTTTCAATTCCCACACTCGGCTAATACATAAAATGACTGAACTTTCATTAAAAAAAAAGAACACATACTATTGCTTTCATTCATTACACAATGATCATGTACAATGTTCCCACACGTTTGACCAATTAATTTAAGAACTTTTTAATTACTGGACAAGGATTTTAAAAAAAGCTACACTGTCCCTGTATATAAAAATGACATTTTTTTAAAGACAACAACGGAAATGAACAGAAACGAAGGGGCGGCAGGTGCCACCCTAAAAATGAGGTTTGTCACCCTAAAGTTGACACGCCTCGCAAATTGATGTAATGCACAAAACAAAAACAATAAGACCTGTATTCATGGTCTGTCGTTTAAAGCCCTTTGAAGCGGCATTGAAACTCTCATTTGGACCTTGAACCGTTTGGTACAGCGGCTCAATTATAAGTTCATCAAGCGACGAGACTACTTTTTGTGCGAAAAAAACCATAAATAACGACTTTTCGACTATTCTATTACTTCCCGGTAACAAAAAGAAGTCGAAGGAGAAGAACGTCCTCGTCTCAGTTCTCGCGCATGCGCCAATAAGGAAGTAATAGAATAGTCGAATAAAGCCGTTATTTGTGTTTTTTTTCGCACAAAAAGTAGTCTCGTCGCTTGATAAACTTATAATTGAGCCGCTGTAGGCACATGGAACATTTAAACCTTTTCTTTAATGACTTTATGGGCCGTCAAGAGCCAGTCCCTTAGGCTTTCTATGTAGGACTGATCCAGCTCTCAGATTCAATCAAAAATATCTTTATTTGTGTTCCGAAGATAAACGACGGTCTTACGGGGTTGGAACAGCATGGGGGTGAGTAATTAATGACTTAATTTTCATTTTTGGGTGAACTAACCCTTTAAGTGCTAGCGCTCAGAAAACAGTCTCGCGCGTGAGTGCTGTATGGTTTGAAATCACTCGAATGTTTAAATTGGCATGGTTTGAAAAGATGTGCAAATGATTAACTTTGGTGACACTGTCCCGATTTGGAAAGTGACTATTATTGTGCCAACTGCAGCTCTCGAGTACAGATGCGATGAATGTGAAGACGTGAAGTCGTTTGTGCATTTTGAGAGAGAGAGAGCGTGCTGATTCACTTACGCTGTTACTTATGCACTCTAAGAAAGTTTTACTTCTCAGTTTATTGTGATCTCACAAAGTAATATAAAGTAAATAGGATTGTAGTATTAATCTTAATAACTCTTATTTACATGGTGTCTGCACTTTGTTATGAGAGGATTCACACACACACATTCACAAAAAAGTACAACAAGGATTTTTGCGCAACTTTAACAACTCTGAAGGCCCGTACACACCGGGACGAATATCAGCGCGCGTTATTCGTCAGCGTTTTTCAACGCGTTTTTTTGTGTTCACACCCAAGCGTTTTTCGCTGACGATGAGCCGAGTGACATGCAAATTCATTCCCTCACATTAGATGGCGCTTAATGTAAAACAGAAATAATAATAGAATACATACTAGGGTGATCATATTCATGTCTCAATGTTTTATTATGACAGATAAAAACACGAATGAAATAATGATAGAAATAATATCTTCTGTATTAGAAAAATAAATATATAAATAATGAATAACTAAAGGAAATGCCTCCAAATGTAACAAAAAATAGCTCTCACAAACTTACAAAAACGTCCAGAGATAAAACCATAGCACTAGTTGTCGGATGAACAGATGCATGAGAGTCGAGAGTTGTCGTATTTCCCCGCGTTTAATAAAACCACTCAAACGTTACACTCGTCCTCATACATGGGGATCGAGTGAGAAAAAAAAAACACAAACAAACATCTGGTCACAATAGAAAAATAAAATAAAATAAAGAATACAAAGAGTCGGCAAAGCGGTTATCTCCTTTCCTCACTTGTCAAAATCTAACTGACACTATGCACACTATGCGCAGTTCTCATCTCAACTCAGATTTCTATAAAGCACAAAGTGACCGTTTTACACATGTCCCGGGAAAACAGGACTGTTGGTCACCCTATACTATTATTACTGAAATACTAATATAAATATTATCATATAGCTCTTTATGCTCAGAGACCAGCGGCTCAACTTTCATCTTGCCCATAGGTACTTCTTCGCCGTATGTGTGCTCGGCAAGATCGTTTTGTGTTTGAGCGCCCCCAAATTGTGTTTTACTGTAACTTCAGAATTACCTGACACGTGAGCAAACCGGCCAATCTCGTTGCCAAAAAACCAAAAAAACGAACCTGAGGCGTTTTTTTTAAAAATGACGCTTTTACGCGTGGCGTTTTTCGCGTCGGTGTGAACACTCACATTGGCGCCCATTGTTAAGTCACGAGGCGTTAAACGTCGACGAATATCGCGCTCGAAATTCGTCCCGGTGTGAACAGGCCTTGAATGGCCATCAAAAGATCAAGAGACATCTGTGATTGGCTACATTGTTCAATGCTGCAGAAACCTATGACACAAACACAAATACGCACTGTTTACCAAATCTGTTTCGTCAATATGACATTATTACAGTTTCAACTAAAAGTGCTCTTGCTTTTCATAGAACCGGGCCCTCGGAGATGAGTAAGTGAGAATCTCCACAAATACCAAAGCAAACATTTTATGTGACTTGCATTTTCTGGCAGGTGTGACTGTATAAAAAAATTAATTCTTATTCACAGTGATTTCAAGAGACTAAACGTGCATTCCTGTGGAAAAATAGCCAAATCAACACAATATTAGTTGTGACATCTATTAATGTCACCTCAAAATGTCAGCACAAACTAAATATTTATTGGGGCAGTGTTCATCATCTTCACCCTATGGAAGCTTGTTTCTGCCACTGAATAAAAAAAAAATAATAATTGCGATATGAAGATGAAGATATGAAGTTAGAATTGTGAGAAATAAAGTCGCAATTGCGAGATATAAAGTCGCAATTATGAGAAAAAAGACAGAATTGAGAATTTTTATCTCACAATTCTGACTTTTTTTATCACAATTGCGAGTTTACATCTTGAAATTCTGACTTTATAACACATAATTGCGAGTTTAAATCTCGAAATTCTGACATCTTTTCTCTGAATTGTGAGATATAAAGTCGCAATTGCGAGTTATCAGGCCAATTCTAAGGGGAAAAAGACTCACTGTTTTCGCCCTCAGACTTTACAACACGCAATTTCGACTTTATAGCAAACGATTCTGACTTTATATCTCACAATTCTGACTTTATAACATGCAATTCTGACTTTATATCTCGCAATTCTGACATTATAACACGCAATTCTGACTTTTTTTCTCGCAATTCTGACTTTATAACACACAATTCTGACTTTATAACACGCAATTCTGACTTTATATCTCGCAATTCTGACTTTATAACAAGCAATTCTGACTTTATGTCACGCAATTCTGACTTTATAACACGCAATTGCGACTTTAAATCATGCAATTGTGACTTTATATCACGCAATTCTGACTTTATAACACACAATTCTGACTTTATATCTCGCAATTCTGACTTTATAACAAGCAATTCTGACTTTATATCTCACAATTCTGACTTTATAACAAGCAAGATTGATGATGATAAGCTTCCATATCACCCCTCCATTGTTTAAAACATTGTTAATAGTTCAATATTGTACCCTTTTGATGCACAGAAGCACACAGTCAATCACATGTTTTTTCAACACATTAGCTAGCTCGGTGATTACACTTTAATAAGCTAGCTTATATACATTTTGGCCAAATGCTATCAAGACCCCTGTTGTAGAGGAATCAAACATCCGTGTACAGTAAATTTTTAGTTAGGAACTGTTGTAGGTATGTTTGATCATTTCCCCTTATTTCCCCTGCCATCCCAAGTATAAAATCCTGGACACGCCCCTGCAGAAACATACAACAATATATATATATTTTTGAAATCCTAAAGCATTCACAGTACAAGAACCACAAAAAGCGGACAAATTCACTTAGCAAAAGCAAAAAGCTGTAAGAACATCTCATAACCAGCAAAACTGCTTTCTCAAGCTCAAATCTAATGCTGAAGAGTTTTCATCGAAACCACAAGTCCACACATGTCCCATAAGACACTGGCCTGAATGAAACTGCAATAATTGCTAATTACTTCAAGACAAGACCTCCCTGCAGGAAGACAAAACTGTGTGCGTTACAAACATGTTCAAGCTGACAACTAAGGCAGACAGTATAATAATAGTTTGAAACAGCAGGAAATCAGTGACAATGAGTGACACTGACTGACACGTCAAATAAGTTCCCATGTCCATGTCTAAAATCTCCATAATGACAAGCCAAATACACTTCAATATAACAATTTTTTTAAATACATGCACTAGCACTTGTTCCAAAACTGTATGAATCCAACAATTAATAATTGATGGTAGCCATTGACTACCATAGAGTTTTTTCCTACTATGGAAGTCAATGGTTCCAGTCAACGAACCAGTCAGGTGTCTGCTTAGTGCTTACCAAAATTCTTCAAAATTTCTTCAACAGAAAAAAAGAAACATACTGACTTGGGACAACATACGGTTATGAGGTTACATAAGAACGATGACAGAATTTTCTTTTTTGGGTGAACCATCCCTTTAAACTTAGGATATTCATTTTGAAAGCTCCTTACAAACATTCTCCACAACAGGCCAAACACACTTCAATAAGAAATTTCTAACACAAACAGTCTACATCTGCTATATATTCATCATTATAAAGGTATTTTTGGAACACCCTACATAAACAGATCCCCTCAGAAGACCGTTATAAGTGTACTGGGCATCATTTCAAGATCATTCCAACTCAATCGTTCCCTATTTAACAGTTAGTCGTTCTTTACGTTATTCCGTTTGTGTCATTATCAAACGAACTAACATACCCATAATAACTGTGTAATATATGATACAGGCAAATGTTCTTCTCGGATCAACGGACCTCTCGTCGTGCCATCAGCATCCTCAGAGACTCACGCGCAGCCAAAAATCTTATATAACTGCCAGTGCCACAAACAAGAAGTCACTGCGCGCGATGGGCTTCGGTAGAACGCTTGTGTATTTGATTATGTAGCGCACGTGAGGGAGTATGAGTGACGTGCACAGCGCGAAAAGTTCCATAGTTATGACAGGTCAGTCAAACTCGCACGCGCTGGAACTTTTCAAACTAAAACGTCAATCGTTTTATAGCGCGCGCTATTACTGCACTCGCGTGCGCATGAACTCTTCAGACCAGAACCGAACGCCAATCACACTCTCTCCCGCGAGCGCACAGAACAGTGAAACAGCACAACGGACCGCTACAATAAACTTGTTTCCCCGAAATGCAGCTCACCTGACTGGAGCACTACAATGGGCATTTACACTTGTAACGGTTGAAATGGGCATTTAAACTTATAACGGGTACGTACTGTATATTTCATGCACTTTTCTTTAAAGCCAGAATCTTATGTACTCACCTTACTCCAATACTAAATGAGTTGAAATCCTTGAAATTGCTATATAGCGTTTCGTTACCCGTGGCAACTTTGCGTAGGTAAATAAATAAATATATTACTAATGCAGAAATAAGATTTTGACTCTTTTTTATCGATAGTCCACAAGTTTAGTTTTCGCATCTTTTAACTTCTGCGCGTGCTGCCCGTTTACTAATGACGACATGTCGCGTTAATTAGACTCAAGAAATTCTACCAGCGCGTGACTGATAACTGACAACAACTTTCTTGCACGAACTACATGCACTGTCAGACACAACACAGCATCCGAGCAACAGAACGCGTCCGCTGCTTGTTAAAAGTCTGGCCGCGCGCTGTCTTCATTATAGAGATTCCCCCCACCCTCATAAATAAAACTTACTTTTCCCTCGCTTGGCTGTCGGACGGTACGTTGTTACTCTTGCCTTTGGCGTACATGCTTGCAGAGAGCTCCGATTGTCACGCACCTGTCAACCCATCACAGCCTCCCCGGACACAACCCCGTCACCATGGTGACTACAGGAGCGATTCCTCTCATTGGTCAGAGCGCCGAGAAGGAACGCCCATTTTGTTGGGTAACTAGCGTGAGTGACAGTTACTCGGCTCCGCCCCAACAGAAACACAACCCCTTTCTTATCTCCAGCACTCTGCCTGTGAAACAAGCACACACACACATACACACACTTCGTTTTACCCGGCACTGAGGGGAATTTGAAACCGTACTGAGAGGGATTTTAAACAACTGGCTGTTCCCCTCACTAGCAATCACACCCTCTACTGTCACTGGCCAAATTTAAAGCGATATGGCAAATGTGGAGCGGATTCTTCAGCTTCTGAATGAAGTGTGGATTGAAAAAAGACTGTTTGGGTCGTACAAATCAATTATTTTCATAAAGTACAGTGCAATGTTTGTGCATCGTATTTGTTTATCTTCTAAAAAGTTGACGAATAGCACTAATAGTTTAGACAGCAAAATAGAAAAAGTAAAAAAATGTTTGGGACAATTAAAACATGCATAATGTATTTTATGAATCAGCTAGTATTTGTATTCTGTGTTGGATACAACTTGAGTATTAAAATATTCACAGACAAATGGATGACAATGTAAAACTAAAGTAGGGCATGAACCAGGTTTCTGGTTTAGTCTTTATTCTGAAAAATACTTTAAAATGATACATAATATAGATGAATGGGGGATATTTAAAATATGGGATTTGGGATATCTTTTCTATATTTTGAAGTAAAGACTTTATTTTGATGTTTAAAAACTGGAATATTGGCCTTATTTTCTTATGGCAATCTGGTTTGTTTACATAAAGCTTATACATAATAGGACCATAAGTAGGCTATCAGAATATTAGGCTATCAGAATATTCTTGCGCATGTAAACACGGACAATGTGAGTCAACATCAAATCAAATTTGGACTATTTACTTATTACTTTCATAATGCACATGCCTCGTCTTATTGTGAATGACTCATTTATTGCGTGATTTTCAAAAGAAAAGAAAATGTTTCATAAACTGATCAAAATACAATACACTTTTCTGAAATGGCTTCTCTTGTCCACCTGTGTCAGGTAGGCCGTAGCCACTAGGAATAGCATAATAGTATTACTAACATATATGGCAGAAATTGTAATTTTAGTATGCTAGTATGCAGGTCAGCCATTGGCTGTGTTCAAAATGGCATACTCTCTTGAGTAGGTACTTATTTTGAATAAGTAATTACTTCACAATCACTAAAAAAAGTACTTTCTATATAGTATGAATGTAATCTGGACGTTCTACATTTGCCATGTTGTCATTATCATGTGATTTACATCGTCAGTTGGGTCCTGGCCACATGGGATAGTAAAGTGTCCATCGTATGCACACTTCAGAATCTTGCCGGAAGAAGTAGGCCATCCGGGTACTTTTTTGGACATACTTCTTTTGTCACATGCTGTTTTCGATTTATGCGGAAGTTTTATTGTTTTATTGAAAGGATCCCCATTAGCTACAGCAATGCTGCAGCTATTCTTCCTGGGGTCCTAAAAAAGTATGTACATTAAAAGAAAATACACAAACACATAATACAAATACATATACAATATGAACACATATCGACATACATATGTACCCCCATACAGGTATAAAAATACACACAAATATAAAACCATATTATACACTTACACCTATAAACCTACCTACACGCATACATAATCGCACACATATCTAAATAAATATAAACATTCAGTTATAATATTTTGACAAATGTTGTTTTACATATAATTTGAATTTATTGGCATCATTAGTAAGCAGGATATGTTTTGGCAAATAATTCCATTCTTTCATACCTCTAAACACAACAGTATTTTTTATGGCATTTGTTCTTACTATGGGTAAAGTAAAATTACCCTTAGTTGCATGCCTAGTACTATACTGGTGATTTTCTACACTGAAAGAAAGATGCTTGAACAAGACAGAAGGAAATTTTGAATTAGAAATATTTCTTATAAAAATTAACAATGAATACAACAATCTATCTTCAACCAATAACCAATTAAGATCCTTGTGCATTAATATTATATTTCTCCTATAGCTGCACCTAAGTGCTACACGAGCGGCTCTATTCTGTATAAGTTGTAATCTATTCATATATTCCCCAGTGGCATTTGACCAAACTGCTGGGCAATAGTCGAGATATGTCAATATTAGTGCTTTCATCACATAATTCCTAATATTCGAAGTTAAGAAATTTGCATGTCTTCTCATAATGGATATACCTCTTCCCATTTTTGCAATAATATTACTAATATGTTTTTTTCCATGATAATCTAGAGTCAACTATTACGCCCAGCAGTCTAGTCTCATGCACCTGTTCAATAACTGTGTTGTTAATCTTAATATTAATTACAGGATTCTTATTAATATTATAATTTGAACCTAGAATCATGCAGTTAGTTTTTACAATATTTAATGCCAATTTATTTAATTCGACCCAATCTACTACATATTGTAATTCTTTATTTAAAACCGTTTGTAATTCCATTTGTGTACTTGCTGATGTATATATAGTTGAATCGTCAGCGTACATAACAATGTTAGCCTTCCGTAAAATATATGGTAAATCATTCGTAAAAATATTAAATAATAATGGACCCAGACAACTACCTTGGGGTACTCCACATGTAATATTTCTGATACCTGAGAGACTGCCATTAAAAAACACTGTCTGTGTTCTATTTGACAAGTAACTGTACATCCACGTGATTGCAGATTTCTCAAAACCATAACAAGATAATTTTGTTAATAGCAGGTCGTGATCTATGATGTCAAAAGCAGCAGAAAAATCTAAAAATACAACACCTGTAATATTTCTCTTTTCAGTCTCTCTAAGCCAGTCATCTGACATGTGAGTCAGTGCAGTGGCAGTGGAGTGACTTTTTCTGTATGCATGTTGAAAATCTGTTAATAAATCATTAGTATAAAAATAATTATTAATTTGATCGTGTACTATAGACTCAAGTATTTTAGATAACACAGGTAATATACTTATCGGGCGACTGTTGGATCCAGAGAAAGACAGTTTTTTATCTTTTGGCAGAGGAACTATTTTAGCCTGCTTCCATGCCTGTGGGCAGGTACAGCAGCTAAAACTAAGGTTAATAATATGAGTTAAAGCAGGGGCAATAAAGTCAGCAGCTAGTTTCAGAAGCCTGCTGTCAAGACCATCGACACCTGGTGGTTTATTTTTGCAGGTTTTTAAAAGATACTTTACTTGATCTATATTTACCCTTTGTAATTCAAACCTTAAGTTTTTATTTTTCATCAATTTATTTCTTATTAATAAATGAGATATATCATTACTTAGAGTAGGCATATTTTCTCTTAGTTTATCTACTTTTTTTATAAAATAATCATTAAGATGGTTTGCAATATCTGTAGGCTTAGTTATAAACTTATCCCCTGTTTCCAAAAAAGATGGATTTACTTTATTTTTCTTACCAGACAATTGATTTAGAACATTCCATAACTTTCTATTATCATTACCTATGTTTTTAACATGATTCTCAAAATAGATTTTCTTCTTTTTTTTATTAAGTTTAGCAACAGAATTTCTCATTTTGCGATATAGGTCCCAATCACATTTATTTCCTGTATTAACTGCTGTTCTTTTCATTTGACATCTTATTTGCATAGACTTTTTCAATTCATCATCCAACCAAGGTGTGACTTTGTTTCTAACAGTAAACTTCTTTAAAGGTGCATGTTTATCAATCAATGACAAGAATAGCTTGTTAAATATAAATAGAGCCGTTTCTGGGTTACTAGCAGCCAACACATCAGACCAGCATATAGCTTGAACATCTTCAATAAACTTGTCATCTTTAAACAACTTATACGATCTTTTTAATAAGACTGCATTTCCTGATCCACTCAGCTTGGCTGTCAACGCAGAAATTATCAAATTATGATCACTGCTACCAGTAGGAATAGACAGTATCTTTTTACATAGTTCAGGACGGTTTGTAAAAATATGATCTATACAAGTAGATGTTCTAGAGCCATCATTCTTGAAACATATTCTTGTGGGCTTATTTATCAGTTGAGTAAGTCCACATGCATTTGTAGTTGTTAACAGTTTTCTTTTCAAGTGGCAATCTTTAGCAAACCAGTCAATGTTCAAGTCACCCATAAAATAAATGTCCTGACTTGCATTAGTATTCATATCCAACATTTTACACATAGAGTCAAGATATTCATAATTCGCACTTGGTGGTCGATAGCAGCAACACAAAAGAGTCGGCTTTCGATGAGGTAGATGCATTTGCAACCACAATGTTTCAATATCAAAACTCATTAAATCAGTTCTTAACTTTACTGGTAAATGACTCAGAATATAAAAAGCAACTCCACCACCAAAACCATTTCTGTCATTTCTATATATGTTGTAACCTTCAATATATAGTTCTGTGTCATCAAAAGATGAGTCTAAGTGGGTCTCTGAGATAGCAAGAATGTGTATTTTAAACTTATTTAGCAGTTCAGCAACTTCGTTAATTTTATTCCTAAGACTGTTTATGTTAATATGTGCTAGTCTTAAACCTTTTCTTGGTAATGAGTACATGAGTTTAATGTGCTATCATACCTCAAGAGTTGCGCAGAAGTTACTCAGGGGTGCTATTACGGGAGTGGATAATAAGTTTGTCGTGTCTGAGGTAGGCAACGTTGCCTTTATCCCGTGCTTCTTTTAACTTTGGCATTAATTCCTTTCTTTTTAGCCGCACAGCATCCGTGTAGTCGTCATTGATGAAAATTTTTGTGCCCTTGAGGTTCTTTACTCTTTGCATAACAGCAACTTTGTCCTTGAAGTTCAAAAATTTAACAACCATAGATCTCGGTCTACTTCTAGCAGCATCAAACTTTCCTATACGGTATACTCGCTCCATCTCCATGTCTCTTTGTAGTTGTAGTTTCTGCTTCAAAATGTCCTTCACTTTTTCTTCAGAGTCTGCCCAGGATTCGCCAGTGGATTCAGGAACTCCATCAATCACAATATTATTTTTTCTTGATTGACTTTCTAGATGTTCTTGTTTTTCACACATAACTTGTATACTCTCGTAAATTTTCACTAAATCAGTTTCTGTGATTTTTTCATGTTCCAACTGTTTAGCTTGAGTGACTTTAAGATCGTCTACATCCTTCTGTGTGTATTGTAAACTTGCTTTTAGCTCTTGTAATTCCTTAAAAGCATTATCCATTCTGGTGTTCACTGAGTCCATAATAATTTTAACAAAATCCTTGAACATTTCCTGCTGCTGCTGTAACAGGGCCATGAACATATCTTTTTGCTGTTGTAACAGTTCATTTACATGAATAATAGTTGCATATTCCTCTTCAGTGCTCCTCAACTTTGGGGGAGCCATATTCGCTAACCTTAGAAGCTGGAAAACCTGGAAGCTGGCCAGATGGTGGTAGCTGAAACGTTGAAAACCGGCCCGATGGTGGTGGCTGGAAACTTGAAAACCGGCCTGGTGGTAGTGGCTAAGAAGCCTGGAGGCTGAAGCCGACCTGGTGATGGTGGCTAGAAAGCCCGAAACTAGGCTCGCTAGCACGCCAAACTGGTGGTGGCGGCTGGAAAGCCCGAAAGCTAGACTCGCTAGCACGCAAGTTGATGGTGGTGACTGGTGACTGGAAGTATGCGATTTCTGATGCAGCCTATATATATATATATATAATTAAGGCTGTTGGACGATTAATCGCATCCAAAATAAAAGTTTGTGTTTACATAATATATGTGGGTGCACTGTGTATAATTATTTTATATATATAAATACAGACACATGCTTGTATATATTTAAGAAATATTTTCATGTATATACTGTATATAGATTTATATATATTTATATTATATATAAATATTTTAAATATAAATAATATTTTTTTCTTAAATATACATGCTTGTGTGTGTATATATATATATATATATATATATATATATACAAAATAATTATACACAGTGCACCCACATATATTATGTAAACACAAACTTTTATTTTGGATGCGATTAATCGCGATTAATCGTTTGACAGCCTTAATATATATATATATATATATATATATATATATATAGCATTCAATTAAAAAAAGGGATTTGATTGGGTGGCGAAAAGTAGGTGTCATATATATATATATATATATATATATATTCAGATAGCAGAAAAACTTGCTTGCTGTATGTTATATGATATTATTATGAATAATTAGCCCTCTCTTAAGTCCTAGATACTTTTTGTTGCTAATAACTACAAGACTATTATAACTTTAGACATATGACCTTTAAAGGTCCTTGCTTTATTCCCTTCCCTCTTAGCTAGGCCTACTACTAAAAAACATGTTTTTAATACACTATGGATCGAAATGTTGGATGCATAATCAAATAATCTGTTTTGACCAGAAATGAGAATAAAAAATGTAATAGCTAGAAATAAATGCGTCAATTCTTTAGTTTTGTAGAAAACCCCTTGTTGTGGACGCTGATCTTTTCTCTCTTCGGTTGTGTATATTATTTTGTCGAATGTTTTAACTGCTGTCTGTCCTCTAATGTCTGCGCTGTGCTTTTTCCCTCAAAGTGGGCGGCTTGAAACCGCCTGTGCTGAATAACATTGGCTGTTCCGTTTCACCCCCTCTGCGCTCAGGATCCCGGAAGTAGCCGAGTGAGATCATGGTAAGGCAGACCGATAGAGCAGTTTGCGCTGCTGTGGATGTTCTTTATGACAGTTCCGAGTCACACAGCAACAATGTAACATGTCAGGCAGTTGGCGTTTTAGAAATTATAACAAAGTCAAAGAAAGTGCTTTGCAGTTACCACAGCAACGTTGTTGCTGATTTTAATTGTGGCTCTCGAGTGCTGCACGGTTGAAGTGTCACGAGCGCCGATGCTCAAACTGTTTTTAAGTCGTATCTTGATCTGCGCTGTAGTATTCGAGCTCAGCAGCTCAGTCAAGACGTCATATATCGCTTTATGTAACTTAAGTATCAGTAAAGGGTGTTCCCTGAAAACATGATCTGATTCAGGCTATAAAGTTTCAAGAGGCAGACGTCATATAGCTGAGTTGTGAAAATACAACGACATAGGTATTTTGAAGTCGAGTTGAAATATTGATTTGTGCAATTTTTCGATGATAAAAACACGTGCTATCCAAACAACAACTGCATATTAAACATGCATGTTAATAAGAATAGTTTTAGTAAAACATTCATATGTTAAATGACCAAATAGTGGATATTCTGTGGCATTAAAGGCAGGGTAGGTAAGTTTGAGAAATTAGCAGAAAACGGCTGGATTTTGAAAGTACCCAATCCCTTCTGGGCTCCTTCCAAAGCCACGCCCCCAAAACGCATGAACGTGTGGTGCCAACCGCTCAGCTTGAGGAGCGTTTTCCAGCACTAAAGCCGTGTGTCCACCAAAGCGTTTTTCCACGCGCCTGGCGTATGTTTTCAATTGTTTTCAATGGGAGTGCCGCGTTTTTTTAAACGCCGTGAGTGTACCGAGGCGCAGAGCGTTCTTTTTCACACTGAAGCGCCGAGCGCCCAGCGTTTTTACTGGTCGCTGGGAGTTGAAAAATGTTCAACTTTGGATAAAACGCAGCGCTCATCACTGTCACATTTTACCCAGCCGTCCAATCACAGTGGAGGAGGGGCGGGACCAAACCACACCAACCAATTGTCACAACATTCAAACTGCTGCATATATTCCGTATCATAGCAACGAAACGTCTCAACAGAAAAACCGCTGCGCTGCCAAAGCGCTCTCAAGCGCCCAAAGCACGGCGTCTTCAGCAGAGCGTCTAGCGTTTTCAGCTGGATAAAAACGCTTTGGTGTACACACGGCCTAAGAGGAGCGCAGTGCATGGAGTGACATCACCTTTTTTGCCTTGTTTGCCTGCGCTGACTGTAAATGCAGTTACAGGTGGTACTGGGAATTTTGACTGCTTTTTCTCTGCCATAATAGAGTTATGTAGGCCGTCACTCTGTAGGCCAAAACGCGGAAGTGAGTTAGCATTTTAGCACTACCGGTTCCCTCGCTCTAAAATTTATGGGATTTTTGTATGGGTTTTTGCTAAATCGCCTGAAATAAGTAGGGATGTCCCGATCCGATACTCAGGATCGGTATCGGCTCCGATCCAGCCATTTTTGCGGGATCGGGTATCGATCAGACGAGGCCGATCCAAATCCGATATTGTGCGTATACTATTATGTTATTGTTAAGCCCCACAGAAGGCACAAAAACATTCTAAAGTACCATGACTTTTTCGTGCACTCTATTATAAGTGTTCTGAAGCCATTATGTCAGAGAGAAGTTAATATATAAGTCATTAAATTCAGGATCACGTAAACGTTTTCCTCTCGCGGCTGTCAGTCATTCTCCATTCAGCACTCAAACAGCGCGTCGCGTTCGGTTACAGTCAATGATGAAACTATCTTCAAGATGATTCAATGTTTATACTATTATACTTTATCTGTAGATTAGGGTCTATGTTTTCGCATAAAACAACATTATCTTGCTGGACTTTATTGCTGTAACTTAATCGTGTTACTTTCTACCATTGTGTCGGACGCTGTCGGTTAGATCACAACACTAGAGTCAGAGCACTATTGTTCTTCACGCGCATAGTAACTGAAATTTAAAACTGTTTAAAGAAAAGGCTCAATAAACTATTTAATAGATACATACTGTTTAATACACTGTCCATCAATATATATTTCCGTTGTGCTTTGAACTTTTCAAAGCGGACTCGACGCGCAGCGTGCATACTATAGTGTGCATACTCGGCTGCGTGCTGTTACTCCACGTGGTTTCAAGCGCATCATTCTGCGCTCGGAATGCGCATAAGCGCTTTGTGCCACACTGTGTTGGAGTCATTCATAATGCAGTGACGCAATTAAAGCTTATTAACATTAATAATTATTAATGTTGCTGCCTCATTAAATAGCTGTGCTGTACACTTAAAACATGTCTCAATTTTTTAGTAGTCTTTGGCTATATCTAAAATAATTATCTTTTTCATTTTTGTTACATTGTTTTTCATTAATGTATTTTACAACAATACAAAGAGCAATATTTATTATTCACTAATCTAGTTTATAATAGCTTTTTGTGTCATTGATTATGATCATATATTTTGGGGATTTGTTGTTTATCTTTATTATGAAGCTGTCTGTAGATTGTGTTTAACACACACCAGAGTGATAATGAGTTTAACACACAATTATAGAAATTCTACTTGCTTTAAAAAAACTGTACTGGTATTTACAATGTAGAATGCTGCTGTTTATATTGTTTTAACTTTAAATCTGTTGGTAGCTATAGCTAGCTTTAAGTACTGAAGTACCTGCATTTTCTTTTATATATATATATATATATATATATATACACACACTGGAGGTATATTTTAAGGGGCTAATTGAGAAAATTGCTATATTTTTTATTAGTTTAAAAATAAAATAAAAATATCGGATTAATATCGGTATCGGCAAAAGCCAAAGCTGCGGCATCGGTATCGGTATCGGAAGTGAAAAAGTGGTATCGGGACATCCCTAGAAATAAGGTCTGTGGTGAAGAAAGCCTCTAAATATTTTCACGTTTTGATCTATGACTTAGAACACACAGTTATAACCTGCTTATGTTTTTTTTAACTTTATTGTGTCTGCTTGTGTTTTTCAAAAACTTTATATAGGCTTCAAAATTTATAAATTTTGCATTAACTTGTAAAGCTTATCTTGATAGACAAAACATGTAAGGGTCACAACTCTTTTTTTTAAACGCATCTTATTTTTTTGCGATTTTCCAAAAGTCTATGGGGAAAATGCATTGCTTTTCGATCGAGGGAACCCATGCGCTGCTAGCTTCCGAGTTGTCCTACAAAGTGACGTCATCACTTCGGCACTCTATTGTAAGACTTTCTTGCTTCCGCCATATGTGCCTCTCCTCGCGCATGAGGGCAGTTCCTTTAGCAGCAGGGGTGGTAGTGTCACGGGTGACAAAATCGCTCAGTAACGGAACCTTCTTGAGAGTCCTGAGTTTCCTAGGGGAACGTATTGGGTGCAACACTCCACTACGGTTCCGGGTGTGATGGAAACATGCCCGTACTGATTAGCGCTAATGCATTGCAGGTGTGAGAGAGAGAGGAGCGGCGCTCACACAGGCTTCCTGTTTCATAAGCCACAATATAAAAGGAGCATTTAGAGAGTGTTTGCAGCGCGGTTGGTGGGTGTACAGTGTGTCAAGATTCCAAAGGGTTGACTCTGGGCAGTGCTGGATACAGGCTTCCTTGGAAAAATCGTTGGAGTGTGGAGATCGCCCATTCGAGTTTGCTGGGTCAGATTGATCGTTTGTGGGAGGACTGCTGGACCGAGCTGGGGCTGGATCTGTCCTGTGGAAGGAGAGAGGAAAGATAAGTGAATTGTTTTCATCTTATGAACATTTGAACCACTTGAAGAGGATACAGTGAATGTGGATCTGACTGTTGGAGGAGCTATGTGTTTCAGAGTGTGATGAGGAGGAATTAAAAGTGAAAACCCTGTAAACGAGCGCAACGGCCGGAGTGGGGCCTCTGTCCAACCCTATCGTGTGAGTGAATTGCAGTGCTTTTGCCTTATTGATACACATTGATTTATTGCTGTGGAATTGAAGGAACACAAGTGTGCTGTGTCTTTGTTGAGAAGTGGCCCCCATCCATGCTTACACGTTCGTGGAAGGTTATTATATCTGCCTCCGTCAGAAGCCCAGAGTGATACAGTGAACTGAAGAGAGAGTACTTTGTACTGTGAAGATCTCCACCTGTTCTACTTGCTGTTTGAGCCCAGAAGCATACAGCACCACTGGTAAAGTAACTTTATGACTCACTGCCCCCCTATTGTGAACTGAAGAGAGAGTACTGTGTACTGTGACTATCCTCACCTGTTCTACTTACTGTTTGAGCCCAGAAGTATACAGCAACGCTGATAAAGTAATCGTTTAACCCACTGTCGCCCTACTGTGAACTGAGGAGAGAGTACTTTGTACTGTGAAGATCCACACCTGTTCTACTTGCTGTTTGAGCCCAGAAGCATACAGCACCACTGGTAAAGTAACCTTATGACTCACTGTCTCCCTATTGTGAACTGAAGAGAGAGTACTGTGTACTGTGAATATCCTCACCTGTTCTACTTACTGTTTGAGCCCAGAAGTATACAGCAACGCTGATAAAGTAATCGTTTAACCCACTGTCGCCCTACTGTGAACTGAGGAGAGAGTACTTTGTACTGTGAAGATCCACACCTGTTCTACTTGCTGTTTGAGCCCAGAAGCATACAGCACCACTGGTAAAGTAACCTTATGACTCACTGTCTCCCTATTGTGAACTGAAGAGAGAGTACTGTGTACTGTGAATATCCTCACCTGTTCTACTTACTGTTTGAGCCCAGAAGTATACAGCAACGCTGATAAAGTAATCGTTTAATCCACTGCTTCATTACCGTGCACCCACGAGAGTACCCTGTACTGTGAAGAATCCTTACCTGCCATACTTACCGTCTGAGTCTGGAAGTCTGCAGCACTGCTGGGAAAAAAAAGTAAGCTTTTAATCCACTGCTTTATTATCGTGCACCAACGAGAGTACTCTGTACTGTGAAGAATCCTTACCCGCCATACTTACTGTCTGAGTCTGGAAGTCTGCAGCACCGCTGGGGGAAAAGTAAGCTTTTAATCCACTGTTTTATTATCGTGCACCAACGAGAGTACTCTGTACTGTGAAGAATCCTTACCCGCCATACTTACTGTCCGAGTCTGGAAGTCTGCAGCACCGCTGGGGGAAAAGTAAGCTTTTAATCCACTGCTTTATTATCGTGCACCAACGAGAGTACTCTGTACTGTGAAGAATCCTTACCTGCCATACTTACTGTCTGAGTCTGGAAGTCTGCAGCACCGCTGGGGGAAAAGTAAGCTTTTAATCCACTGCTTTATTATCGTGCACCAACGAGAGTACTCTGTACTGTGAAGAATCCTTACCCGCCATACTTACTGTCTGAGTCTGGAAGTCTGCAGCACCGCTGGGGAAGAGTAAGCTTCTAATCCACTGCTTCATTACTGTGCACCAACGAGAGTACTTTGTACCGTGAAGAATCCTTACCTGACATACTTTCTCTTGGGTCTGGAAGTCTGCAGCACCGCTGGGGAGAAGTAAGCTTCAACCCCCCTGCTCCATCATCATACATCGACGAGAGTCTCTTGAACTGTGAGAAACCTTTGGCTTAATAAAGATTGTTACTCCTTTGAAATTTATCTCTGTCTCCGGGTCCTCTGTTGTGTGCCTGTGGTGTCGGCTCCTCACGGTGGTGACTCAGTTAGAGGGGGGGTGGTTGGTCACCCGAGCGTTCCTCCCCTCGACCTGTGACATCAAAAGTGGCGTAGTCGGCAGGGTACACACCGTGAGTTGTAGCGGCCACAGGTACGCGATGGCGGACGAAGAGGCACCTGCGGCTCGTCCTCAAGTCATGCCGATCTTCATGGGAGCTCCCTGGGCGCAGCGCTATGGAGGACCGGGATCGGAGTTAAGCTTACAGGATTGGAAGGCGCAGACGGAGTATCTGGCTGGACTACAGGGACTGAGTGCAGCACAGAGAGTACAGTTTGTGTTGGGGTCGCTGGAAGGAGAAGCCAAAAGGGAAGTTCTGGCTGCATCGGAAGCCACACGTGCTACCGCAAAAACTATCTTCGATTTCTTGTTCGGATTATATGGAGACTCCACCCCAGTGGCCACTCTTCGTGCCCAGTTCTTTAACTATAAACAGGGGCCTACGCAGACACTTCGGGCATACTCCTTGAAGTTGCGGGAGCAGTTTGGCTGGCTGAAGGGGCGACCGGACCATGGACTGGGTGAAGGGGATGACTTGTTACGAGATCAATTCGTCTTGGGGCTGCGTGAAGGGCCAGTACGTCAGGGCATACGACTCCAGCTTCGACGAGACCCCACTATGACCTTTGAGGCTCTGCGACAAGAGGCCTTGGCGTTAGAACTGGACCAGGGAGAGGTAACTCGCACACCAGTCTGTGTGGCAGCAAGTAGTGCCAGTGGACCTGCGCCTGTCGAACCGAGCGATTGGAAACAGAAACTGAGGGCCGAACTGTTGGAGGATGTCAAGGGACAGATGGCGGAATTATCCCGGAACCTGCTGGGTGAGCTTCGTCGAGGGCGAGTTGAAGGCGGAGCAGTGGGGCGAGAGAGGTCGTATTCAGAGGAAGGGCGAGGTCCTCTGCGCCGCCCCCTACGTCCTGTGGGCCCCCGGTTCCAGTGGGACGACCAAGGAAGGCCCATTTGTATAAATTGTGGAGATCCTGGACATATCAGTCGCCAGTGTGGGCTTCGTCGGGGTTCTCAAGGGGGTTTTTAGTTCCACCGGCCACTGTGGGTCAAGTGGCCGGGACCCCTTTGCGTGACCCTCTTTCTGTTCCTGTTGCACGAGATGACTGGGTGGGACATTGCCCTACCGTGGAGGTTCAAGCTAATGGAGTCACGATAGACTGTTTGGTTGACACAGGGTCTCAAGTTACGCTATTCTCGGAGAGCCTGGCCCAGGAGTTGTTCGCAGATCATCGGCTCCAAGCAACTGAAGCTTCCAGGCTGACCCTACGGGGGGCTAATGGTTTGGACATCCCCTACACGGGGTACATCGTGGTAGACTTTCTTGTCCGAGGGGTCCCCGTCCAACAAAAAGGGGTAGTTATTGTCCGAGATCATTGCTTGGGAAATCATCGAGCACTTTTAGGGATGAACGTTATACTGGATTGCTGGGAAGAATTGTTTCGGGGGCCGCCGGCTCGGATGTCTCCGTCACCGGCAAAACAGGACTGGGACCGAATTCTGGCCGATTGTAAAAGAGTGCACGCAGCTAATCACATAGAAGAGAGGGAAGACATCGGTCGAGTTGCCTGTAGGTATGCTCTGTCCATCCCAGCTCAGAGTGAGACCGTTCTTTGGGTCCGAGTACCCGCAAGACCCCGTGGGTCAGGCACCTGTGTCCTGGTAGAGCCTCACGAAGATTGTCAGCCAGTTGAAGTGGCTCACGGACTGGCGGTTGTCCATCGGGGGCGAGTCTCAGTAAAAGTACGGAACACAAATCCTTACCCAGTGCTCCTTCGTCGACACCAACGTCTGGCCCGAGTTTCCTCGGTACGTCCTGCCCAGGTGCACGAGCACCAAGCTGTCTGCTTCAGACAGGTGAGCCCTGCGGTGGTGGAAGTTGCCGTCCGCCCTGTTGAGGTAGAACTGGGTTCGGTTGGAGGAGGGATGCCGGCCCATCTGATGGGAGAGTCCCTGAAGGGTGAGAATCTGGAAGAGGAGCAAGTGGTACAGCTTCAGGAGCTTTTGAGGAAGTGGCAACATGTGTTTTCAAAACATGAAGAGGACTATGGCTGCACAGGGGTGGTGAAGCATCAAATACCCACTGGTGAGGCGACGCCTAGTCGAGAGCGGTACCGTCCGGTGCCCCCCACTCTTTATACCGAGGTCCGCACCCTGTTGAAAGGTATGCTGGAGGGAGGAATCATCCGAGAAAGCAGTAGTCCTTGGGCTGCGCCCATCGTTCTGGTGCAGAAGAAGACGGGAGCCTGGAGGTTTTGCGTCGACTATCGCAAACTTAACAGTGTAACGAAGAAAGATGCATTCCCGTTGCCACGGATTGAAGACTCACTCACCAGTCTTACCCAAGCGGCATGGTACTCGACATTGGACCTGGCAAGTGGATACTGGCAGGTGCAGGTGGATGACCGAGATAGGGAGAAGACAGCTTTCACCACCCCGTTTGGGTTATTTGAATGGGACCGTATGCCGTTCGGTCTGTGCAACGCTCCTGCGACTTTCCAACGCCTGATGCAGCGCTGCCTAGGAGGACAATTAGTCGACTCAACGCTGGTCTACCTAGACGATGTGATCGTCTTCTCCCCTGATTTCCACACTCACCTGCATCATCTGGAAGGAGTTTTCAGGGCCATGGAGAAATATGGGCTGAAGCTTAGGCCGGAAAAATGCCAGTTACTGCGGAAAGAGGTGCAGTTCTTGGGACATCGCGTCAGTGCTGTAGGGATCTCCCCTGACCCAGAGAAGGTGGCGGCGGTCCAAGGATGGGAGCCACCCCGGACAGTAAGACAGGTGCGGTCGTTCCTGGGCTTTGTGGGATATTATCGTCGCTTTATAAAGGGATTCTCTGGGCTTGCTAAGCCACTGAACCAACTCTTGGCTGGCACTGGACGTGCCCGTGGTAAAGGCTCCCCCTCAGTACACTGGGATTCCACCTGTGAGACCGCTTTCCAGAACCTTAAACAGGAACTCCTGAAGGCCCCAATCTTAGCCTATGCAGATTTCACCCAGCCGTTTCTCCTGTACACTGACGCCAGCAATGCAGGATTGGGGGCCGTGCTGGCCCAAGAGCATCAAGGAGTGGAGAGAGTGATAGCTTACGCAAGTCGAAGTTTACATCCCGCCGAACGAAACGCTGCAAACTATAGCTCCTTTAAAATCGAACTACTGGCGATGAAGTGGGCCATGACGGAGAAGTTTAAAGACTACTTGTGGGGAGCCAAGGTAACGGTGATTACAGACAACAATCCCTTAGTACACTTGCAATCCGCTAAATTGGGGGCAGTGGAGCAGCGCTGGGTGGCACAGCTAGCAAATTATGATTACCAGCTAAAATACCGTCCCGGCAGAGAGCACGTAAATGCAGATGCCCTGTCCAGACTCCCAGCCACCCAGAGGGACGATCAAGCACCCCTCGGTGCCCTTGGTACCGAAGATGAGCTGCTGGTGGCCGTGGTGGAAGCTCCCGGGGCCCCGGAGTCTGTTCCATCTAGTTGGGGGTGGGACCCCGGACGGTGGAGAGAGCTGCAGCAGAGAGATGCGGATTTGGGTCAGCTCCTGTTGTACCTCCGACAGGGAAACATGCCGAGGGCAGAGGAAAGACGGTCTCAGACGGTGGGGGTACGACAGCTTCTGAGACAGTGGAAGAGGCTGCAACTCCGAGAAGGAGTAATTTGTCGTTCAAGACGGGATCCCCGCACACAGGAGACTGTACACCAAGTTGTTGTACCAGAGGGCCAAGTTTCGGAGCTGTTGAATGCCTATCACACCCATACTGGTCATCAGGGCCAAGAGAGGACACTGTCCCTGCTGAGGAGGTATTTCCACTGGCCTAGGATGGAAAAGAAAGTTGAGGAATTTGTTCAGAGCTGCCCACGGTGTACCTTGTTCAAACGCAGGAAGGAGGTCCGAGCCCCATTGGTCCCCCTGCGACCGAAAGCACCTCTGCATATCGTAGGGATAGATTTCCTGACTCTGGGTCGACCAACAGACCGATTCCAGAATATTCTGGTCATGACGGACCTATTTACTAAATATGCCTGGGCCGTCCCCACCGTCGATCAAACGGCAGTTACCACAGCCAACGCCCTTTGGAGAGCAGTGATACAACCTTTTGGCTGCCCAGAAACCCTACACTCGGACCAAGGTTCAAATTTCGAGTCCCGGGTCATCCAAGAGCTGAGCCGCCTCTATGGGTGCCGAAAGACCCATACGACCTCATACCACCCTCAGGGTAACGGAGGGTGCGAAAGATTCAACCAGACCTTGCTGGGGTTGCTGGGGACCCTAGAGAGTGAACAACAGGGCCAATGGGCCGAGAGTCTTCCCTCGCTGTTACAAGCATACAACAACAGTGTGCACAGTGTCACCGGTTATGCTCCTTCCTACCTTATGTTTGGGCGCCACCTCCGCTTGCCTGTGGACTTGCTCATGGGGACCGAGGCTGTGGAAAGAGGGTATAGTACCACTGACTGGGTAAATCGGCACCACCACCAACTGCTCAATGCCTACCGACGAGTCTCAGACCATCTGAGTGCAGCAGCCGCCAAGAATAAGAGACTATACGACCGGACTGCCCGAGAGGCCCCTTTGTTACCTGGGGAGCGAGTGCTGGTATGGGACAACCGGCGCCCAGGGAAAGGGAAGCTCAGTGCCCGCTGGGAGTCGACGCCATATGTGGTGGAACAACGACAAGGGCCTGATGCCCCCGTCTACTCTGTACGGCCCGAAGGGAAGCCCGGACCAATACGGGTGCTCCATCGAAACCTGCTCCGTCCCTGTCCGAACTACCCGCAACTAGCGGCTGAGGCTCCAAGTGCACCACCCGCCTTAGAGGCACCTATGATAGGGTGGGCTGTGGTCCCGAGGGACCCTGAGGTTGAAGCCAGAGCGGCTCTGCCCTCGCCACCCCGACGATCTCAACGGAACACCCGAGGACAACCACCTGAGAGGTACGGCGAATGGAATTGAGGGACGCCAGTTCCAGGGACTGGAACCGATTGGCAAGGGGGGATGTCACGGGTGACAAAATCGCTCAGTAACGGAACCTTCTTGAGAGTCCTGAGTTTCCTAGGGGAACGTATTGGGTGCAACACTCCACTACGGTTCCGGGTGTGATGGAAACATGCCCGTACTGATTAGCGCTAATGCATTGCAGGTGTGAGAGAGAGAGGAGCGGCGCTCACACAGGCTTCCTGTTTCATAAGCCACAATATAAAAGGAGCATTTAGAGAGTGTTTGCAGCGCGGTTGGTGGGTGTACAGTGTGTCAAGATTCCAAAGGGTTGACTCTGGGCAGTGCTGGATACAGGCTTCCTTGGAAAAATCGTTGGAGTGTGGAGATCGCCCATTCGAGTTTGCTGGGTCAGATTGATCGTTTGTGGGAAGACTGCTGGACCGAGCTAGGGCTGGATCTGTGCTGTGGAAGGAGAGAGGAAAGATAAGTGAATTGTTTTCATCTTATGAACATTTGAACCACTTGAAGAGGATACAGTGAATGTGGATCTGGCTGTTGGAGGAGCTATGTGTTTCAGAGTGTGATGAGGAGGAATTAAAAGTGAAAACCCTGTAAACGAGCGCAACGGCCGGAGTGGGGCCTCTGTCCAACCCTATCGTGTGAGTGAATTGCAGTGCTTTTGCCTTATTGATACACATTGATTTATTGCTGTGGAATTGAAGTGAACACAAGTGTGCTGTGTCTTTGTTGAGAAGTGGCCCCCATCCATGCTTACACGTTCGTGGAAGGTTATTATATCTGCCCCCGTCAGAAGCCCAGAGTGATACAGTGAACTGAAGAGAGAGTACTTTGTACTGTGAAGATCTCCACCTGTTCTACTTGCTGTTTGAGCCCAGAAGCATACAGCACCACTGGTAAAGTAACTTTATGACTCACTGCCCCCTATTGTGAACTGAAGAGAGAGTACTGTGTACTGTGACTATCCTCACCTGTTCTACTTACTGTTTGAGCCCAGAAGTATACAGCAACGCTGATAAAGTAATCGTTTAACCCACTGTCGCCCTACTGTGAACTGAGGAGAGAGTACTTTGTACTGTGAAGATCCACACCTGTTCTACTTGCTGTTTGAGCCCAGAAGCATACAGCACCACTGGTAAAGTAACCTTATGACTCACTGTCTCCCTATTGTGAACTGAAGAGAGAGTACTGTGTACTGTGAATATCCTCACCTGTTCTACTTACTGTTTGAGCCCAGAAGTATACAGCAACGCTGATAAAGTAATCGTTTAACCCACTGTCGCCCTACTGTGAACTGAGGAGAGAGTACTTTGTACTGTGAAGATCCACACCTGTTCTACTTGCTGTTTGAGCCCAGAAGCATACAGCACCACTGGTAAAGTAACCTTATGACTCACTGTCTCCCTATTGTGAACTGAAGAGAGAGTACTGTGTACTGTGAATATCCTCACCTGTTCTACTTACTGTTTGAGCCCAGCAGTATACAGCAACGCTGATAAAGTAATCGTTTAATCCACTGCTTCATTACCGTGCACCCACGAGAGTACCCTGTACTGTGAAGAATCCTTACCTGCCATACTTACCGTCTGAGTCTGGAAGTCTGCAGCACTGCTGGGAAAAAAAGTAAGCTTTTAATCCACTGCTTTATTATCGTGCACCAACGAGAGTACTCTGTACTGTGAAGAATCCTTACCCGCCATACTTACTGTCTGAGTCTGGAAGTCTGCAGCACCGCTGGGGGAAAAGTAAGCTTTTAATCCACTGTTTTATTATCGTGCACCAACGAGAGTACTCTGTACTGTGAAGAATCCTTACCCGCCATACTTACTGTCCGAGTCTGGAAGTCTGCAGCACCGCTGGGGGAAAAGTAAGCTTTTAATCCACTGCTTTATTATCATGCACCAACGAGAGTACTCTGTACTGTGAAGAATCCTTACCTGCCATACTTACTGTCTGAGTCTGGAAGTCTGCAGCACCGCTGGGGGAAAAGTAAGCTTTTAATCCACTGCTTTATTATCGTGCACCAACGAGAGTACTCTGTACTGTGAAGAATCCTTACCCGCCATACTTACTGTCTGAGTCTGGAAGTCTGCAGCACCGCTGGGGAAGAGTAAGCTTCTAATCCACTGCTTCATTACTGTGCACCAACGAGAGTACTTTGTACCGTGAAGAATCCTTACCTGACATACTTTCTCTTGGGTCTGGAAGTCTGCAGCACCGCTGGGGAGAAGTAAGCTTCAACCCCCCTGCTCCATCATCATACATCGACGAGAGTCTCTTGAACTGTGAGAAACCTTTGGCTTAATAAAGATTGTTACTCCTTTGAAATTTATCTCTGTCTCCGGGTCCTCTGTTGTGTGCCTGTGGTGTCGGCTCCTCACGGTGGTGGATCAGTTAGAGGGGGGGGTGGTTGGTCACCCGAGCGTTCCTCCCCTCGACCTGTGACAGTAGCAAGGGGGTAATCAAATCCATAGATATCTATATAAAGGCTAGATGTCTCACGGCGCAGTATTTATCGTCATCACCAGCGGCCATCTTGTCACAGACAGACTTTCTAGCGGGCTCTGTGGTATCTGATGTAAGAAAAACTCTTATCTCGTTGAAATCTTGACGGATTTACAAACGGTTTGGTTTCTTACAAACGTTATAAATGTGGCTATAATTCTGGATGATTATTTATTTATAGAATTATTATTCATAAGTCTGCAGTATCATAACTACATCTCTGCCGTTTATAACAAACCAGACCGTTTGAAAATCGGTAGAAAATTGAGCAAGTTACGCTGATTTAAAAAGTAAATGCATCATTAAAACAATGTTACCAGTGAGCGAGCTGCCTGTGACAAGATGGCCGCCAGGTGCTGACGTCGACCTCCATTGGCCGGCAGCGCGGAAGAGATATCTAGCCTTTATATAGATATCTATGGGGTAATCCATCAGCCGGAAGTTGAAGCCTCGTGTGAGCCGCCATTGTCGCAGAACTTCACCTGCTGTTAGCATTCCAGTGACTCCCATTCATTTTGGCGTCACTTTGACAGCGAATAAGTTTAAATCTGAGGTGTCCAAATTTTCTGAAGAAACACGACAATGTATAAAATGCTCCATTACCTTGTATCTTACGTAATGGTCCCATAGAAGCAGTTTTTGTAAAAAAATAGGCTAACGATTGCGTTATAACGAATTGACTCTCCGTTACACAGTAGAGAAATTACCGTATAGACAGGAGGAGAAGCTCGCAGGCAATCGGTGGGAAGTGGGACAAAGTCGAGGGAGAAGCCCATAGAGAGTCGTAAAGTTGATCCTGCTGCTAGCTCATGGACAGCTAATACTCACTCTCTCTGCCTCTGTGAGATTCGGAAGATAATTATTCAGATTTCACTCTGCAGAGCTACTAGAAGACATACAGGTTGCTCACGTGACAGGCTCAGTTTGACCCTGTGCAGTACGCCAGGCTATCAGCTTTTAACGTGCTTCAATGTTCTCCGTTGAAATCAATGGGGTCGCTGTGTCCATTTCTTTTACTGTCTATGGGTGGTAGCCATGGTAGCGAAGGAGAGTGACAGTCGCCCAGCCAATCAGTGCATTCGTTCTGAATGGAAAGAGCAGCTTTGTTTATTGCAGTCCTGAGAGGACTACAGACACTCGATTTTCCTCTCCTTTCCAGAGTACACGTTTTGGATATGTATTGGTATAAAGACAGTTTGAACAAATTTAGGAAAATGTTTTTTAGAAACAAAATTCCTACCCTGCCTTTCAGTAATAAATGTTGTCAAACAAACAATACTAGTAAACAGCATTCACGGTTTAATTCATAAATACAACCTGTAAACTGGGAATTTTCTTAGAGCTTCGACTTGTGCCTCGTTACTGCTGACCACCTGACCACTGCAGATTCATTTAGGGGCCATTTACACAATTAAAAATGGAAATCTTTTCATGCATTTTGTCTGTTCATTTACACAGTGTTTCGGGGTCCTGAAAACGTTTTAAAAATGCAAACTTTTAAAAACGGGTTTCAAAGTGAAAGTTTTCGAAAACGATTCCGTTATCATCTCAGCGTTGACTACAAAAATGTGAATTTGTGAAAACAGTGATGTCATGTTCATGCATATTATTTGTTTAGTTTATAGGCATGTAGTTTTAAAGTGACATCGCCTTCTTCTGGCCTGGCAACATAACGCAGCATTTTTAGTCGTTTTCGTGGATCTGTCTGAACGAAGATAGCTTTGACAATGATGATAGCTTTGAAAATGGTGACGTTTTTAGTACATCGTCGTGTAAACATACCCTTAGGCCGTGTGTCCACAAAAGCGTTTTTCCACGCTGTCGTATGTTTTCAATTGTTTTCAATGGGAGCGCCGCGTTTTTTAAACGCCATGAGCGTAATGAGGCATTGAGCGGTTTTTCAGGCTGAAGCGGCGAGCGCCCAGAATTTTTACTGGTCGCCGGGAGTTGAAAAATGTTCTACGTTGGATAAAAAGCAGCGCTCATCCCTGTCACTTTTTACCAAGCCGTCCAATCACAGTGGAGGAGGGGCGGGACTAATACCACACCGACCAACTGTCACAACATTCTTTCAGTACAACGGCATCAACCAGCAGAGCAAACCAAACAAAATGGATGAAAAATATATTTTTAGTATGAAACAAATTATCTGCGAAATCACTTACAAGTAAACTGTGCTGCGGATCTTCTGTATCATAGCAACGAAACGTCTCAACGGAAAAAACGTTGGCCTGCCAAAACGCTCTCAAGCACCCAAAGCACGGCGTCTTCAGCAGAGCGTCTGAAGTTTTCAGCTGGCTAAAAACGCTTTGGTGGACACATGGCCTTAGGCGTTGATAGTGTTGCCATAGAAATGCATAATTCCCAGTCTGAGGTTGTGAACAGCTTCAAGTAGAAGGGCACGTCTCAAAAATACGGTAATTACTTCATGACGTAGCACAACATTGATTGACACTGACCAATGTACGAGTTTGGGGCGGGACTATCTTTTTGACTGACCAATGTTTGTGCGTTTGTAAAAACCTGTGTGAAAACCATTGTATCTGAAATCTTACTTTCTGATTACTGAATTATTATGCGAGTGTGCACCATAAATACATTCCCGTACATGTTATTGTATATTCACCATGTTGACCTATGACTATACTAAAAACAACCATGACAATAATTGTTAGGCTTTTCTTCTTTAGTCACAGGACTGTAAAATTGGACACACAATAATGGTGTTTCACATTTGACATATTTACTAATATAAATATAAATACCGTATATATTATTATTATATAAATATATAAATACCGTACACTCTAATGGCCTGTTTACACAAACAGTACTATAAAGATAGCATTCACACCAACGAAAGATAACGTTTTGTTTATAAGTAGAATGGTTCTGCGGTTTTGTCGTCTGCTGATTTAAATGCTCAAGCTCTTTAAAGCAGGATGGATTCTGATTGGCTGTCAAGTCTTGCAGTGTGGACTCTGCTATTCTTTGAATGGCTTCAAATGTGGCTCATCCAATCAGAGTTAAAGGAGTAGTTCACTTTTAAAAAAACTTTTGCTGATAATTTACTCACCCCCATGTCATCCAAGATGTCCATGTCTTCTTTCTTCAGTCGAAAAGAAAGTAAGGTTTTTTATGAAAACATTTCAGAATTTTCTCCATATAATGGACTTCATTGGGAACCAAACGGTTCAAGGTCCAAATGAGAGTTTCAGTGCAGCTTTAAATGACACTAGACGATGAATAAAGGTCTTATCTAGCGAAACAAGTGGTCATTTCAAAAATAAATAAAAAAAAGTTTAAGTTTTATATTAAGCTCAAATGCTCGCCTTGCTCTGTTCTATGATGAGCGTTCGTGACTCTCCTATTCAAACTCGTTCATCAAAATGAACAAATCTTTTTTCGAGTCATGACTCAAAGGGTCCTAGATAAGACCCTTATTCATGGTCTGGTGTCGTTTAAAGCCCTTAGAAGCTGCACTGAAACTCTCATTTAGACCTTGAACCGCTTGGTTCCCAATGAAGTCCATTATTTGGAGAAAATCCTGGAATGTTTTCATCAAAAACCTTAATTTCTTTTCGACTGAAGAAAGAAAGACATGGAAATCTTGGATGACATTGGGGTGAGTAAATTATCAGCAAAAGTTTTTTTTTTTTTTTTAAAGTGAACTACTCCTTTAAGATTCGGTAGTACGTACTTGGTTATTTTAAGAAACTTATTTTATTTTAAGTTCTTTCCCCACATGTCAGAATTGGGCTATAGACACACATACACTGCTAGTCCACTCAAGTGTGTGCACATTTTATTTATTGCGTCACACGCTGTAATTAATCAAGCCATGTTGTGTCCGTTTAGTTGGAGTTATAGATGCTCACTAAAGCGGCTGATCAGTAAAGATGAGAATAAATGGGTTTGTTTGATGTTTCTCATTTCTGCTTGTTCACGTTGAGAGGGTGAAAGAGGTATGAGCAGGAAAGAGCCACTTAGGGAATCAACTGTTTCCTCAGAGTAATTGAAGCCAGAACTGCTGTTATGATGCAGAAACCTAAAGTTGTAATGGAATTTGTGTTTCAGCAATGTAGAGAAGTCAGCATAGAATTGTCTTAATACAGATTCCTGGTGTAGTTGTGCACGATTAGCCTATTTGTGCATTAAACCAAGATGTGACCATTGCATGGTATCTTATATCATAGCCTATTGTAACCAGTGAAATGTGTCATGAATGGAAAAGTCATCTTTGGTTGTTAGACGTTTAAATGTGACTCTTCTTACCCTCAGATGGCAGGTGAGAAAACCCCTGCATCATGTTACTTGGATGAGAGGACCTTCCGGCTTTGCTGTCGGCTCTTTCTCCAACACTCCGAGACTGTCCAGGATGGCTGGAGCTGGGAGCAGATCAAGGTGAAGTGAATGCTTGAGTAACTCTACAAAGTCTGGGCCTACTTGCAGTCCTTAGAGGTTTATAATAAAAGAAAGAACTTTTAAGGGTGAATCTCACAAAACATGTCAAGAAAGAGATGGAAAAAAATTAAAGGATTAGTTCACTTTTTAAAAAAAAACTTTTGCTGATAATTTACTCACCCTCATGTCATCCAAGATGTCCATGTCTTTCTTTCTTCAGTCGAAAAGAAATTAAGGTTTTTGATGAAAACATTCCAGGATTTTCTCCACATAATGGACTTCATTGGGAACCAAACGGTTCAAGGTCCAAATGAGAGTTTCAGTGCAGCTTCAAAGGGCTTTAAACGACACCAGACAATGAATAAGGGTCTTATATAGGACCCTTCGAGTCATGACTCGAAAAAAGATTTGTTCATTTATAAACGAGTTTGAACAGGAGAGTCACGAACGCTCATCACAGAACAGAGCAAGGCGAGCGTTTGTGCTTATAAAACTTAAACTTTTTTATTTCTTTTTTTAAATGACCAATTGTTTCGCTTGATAAGACCCTTATTCATCGTCTGGTGTCGTTTAAAGCCCTTTGAAGCTGCACTAAAGCTCTCATTTGGACCGTTTGGTTCCAAATGAAGTCCATTATATGGAGAAAATCCTGGAACGTTTTCATCAAAAAACGTAATTTATTTTCGACTGAAGAAAGAAAGAAAGACATGGACATCTTGGGTGACATGAGGGTGAGTAAATTATCAGCAAATGTTTTTTTTTTTAAAGTGAACTATATATGTATAGGCATAGGCAAGTGTATATGTAAGGTCTCATAACTGGTCTCAATTTCTACCATATTTTCTGCCACCTTTTTGCCTTCACTATTAGATTTTAAATGGTCAAGCAGTGTGCAGTGTAAAAAAAAATGTAACTTATAAAAGCATGAACATTTGTCTCTCAATTACTGAGTTCATAAAATCTGCATGCATAATCATTTTCAAAGTCTTTTTTTACGGAAAATGCAAATTTGTCAGAAGAAGATTATAGTTTTTTAAGTATAAAATAATTTCATTAATTTAATTTTGGCTGAAATATGTCCCAGATATGTTCTTGACCGGTTTCCTGAGAGTCATTGGGTACTCTTGATTCTTTTACAAACCAGTGTTTTGTGTTAATCTGATGTTGGTTATGATTTGACTTTGTTCCAGGGCACCGATGAAGGCTTCATGAAGAAGACTGTTCTCATCCCTGTAAAATCAAGCGTGTTGGACAAACATCACAGGTCTTTCATGCAGGCTGAAAACATGGACCCTCTTACAGATGACATTCAGGTAAGACAAGTATCACTATTACTATTGCTATTGTTGAGTATCACTATTACTATTGCTGAGCATCACTATTACTATTGTTCGTGATCTGAACAACCCCTTACACCAAGTACTGACCTTTGACGAGTAAGTCATTTCGTTTTACCCATTTTGGTCATATAAGTGTGCTGTCTCTGAACTGTAGGCGGTTCTTGGGTGTAATGAGACTGCCCACTTATAAATGAGTCACCAAAAACGAAGACTGACCTAAGTGTTTCCTCACATACTGAATCAATTACCTGAAGGAAACACTTTAAATAAATCCTTGCTTTATAACCGTGCTGGGGTTTAGTTTTGGAAAAACTTGCAAATGTTGGCATACACTTTTATGTGACTGTTAATATGTTTATGCTGTTTTGTCCAACCGGGTGTTTCACACACACAATCGTTTAGCTTTGTCTGCAAACTACATGCATTTCCATTCAGGGAAAAAACTGTTGTGGGTGACATCTTTAAACTTAAGAAGAGTATGCTTGAATTTTCTTCTTTCTTTTTTTTTAAACAATCTTTGAAATTAGTATCAGCAAAATAGTTTGATTGGTATGCTGGTGTTCATGATCTCCTCCAAAATGGGGGTTGTGCCTTGTGGCTGATTTTTCTTTACCTCCACTCTCAGCCCATTTCATTAGTAAGCCCTTCCGGCTGATTGCAAATGACTCGACTTCTTGCATATTTACATTCAGCTCACACACACACAAGGGAAGACTCGACACCGTCTCCTTTCATGAAGGAGATTTTACCATATTTCAGTGCCATTACAGAAAGCAGTTTTTGTTTTTATTAAGTAACTGATTATAATGTAATCCAAACTGATCAATCACACTAATTATTAATGATATTCACTACTATATCTTAATATATGTACAGTGTTTTCTCTGAAATAGCTTTTTTTAATCAGAGCAACTACTGTATCATCTAATTACTTAGTTTAGGACAAACTCCTTAAAATTCCTGTGATTATTTGCAAAGTTTATATTATATTTAATATACATGAGTCAAAGTACGTTATGGGGTATTTAAATACACTCACCTAAAGGATTATTAGGAACACTTGTTCAATTTCTATAATGTTTATCTAATCAACCAATCACATGGCAGTTGCTTCAATGAATTCAGGAGTGTGGTCCTGGTCAAGACAATCTCCTGAACTCCAAACTGAATGTCAGAATGGGAAAGAAAGGTGATTTAAGCAATTTTGAGCGTGGCATGTTTGTTGGTGCCAGACGGGCCAGTCTGAGTATTTCACAATCTGCTCAGTTACTGGGATTTTCACGCACAACCATTTCTAGGGTTTACAAAGAATGGTGTGAAAAGGGAAAAAACATCCAGTATGCGGCAGTCCTGTGGGCGAAAATGCCTTGTTGATGCTAGAGGTCAGAGGAGAATGGGCCGACTGATTCAAGCTGATAGAAGAGCAACTTTGACTGAAATAACCACTCGTTACAACCGAGGTATGCAGCAAAGCATTTGCCACAACACGCACAACCTTACACAACCCTACAACAGCAGAAGACCCCATCTCCACTACAAACAGGAAAAAGAGGCTACAATTTGCAAGAACTCACCAAAATTGGACCGTTGAAGACTGGAAAAATGTTGCCTGGTCTGATTAGTCTCGATTTCTGTTGAGACATTCAGGTGGTAGAGTCAGAATTTGGCGTAAACAGAATGAGAACATGGATCCATCATGCCTTGTTACCACTGTGCAGGCTGGTGGTGGTGGTGTAATGGTGTGGGGGATATTTTCTTGGCTCACTTTAGGCCCCTTAGTGCCAATTGGGCATCGTTTAAATGCCACGGCCTACCTGAGCATTGTTTCTAAAAATGTTCATCCCTTTATGGCCACCATGTACCCATCATCTGATGGCTACTTCTAGCAGGATAATGCACCATGTCACAAAGCTCGAATCATTTCAAATTGGTTTCTTGAACATGACAATGAGTTGACTGTACTAAAATGGCCCCCACAGTCACCAGATCTCAACCCAATAGAGCATCTTTGGGATGTGGTGGAACGGGAGGTTCGTGCCCTGGATGTGCATCCCACAAATCTCCATCAACTGCAAGATGCTATCCTATCAATATGGGCCAACATTTCTAAAGAATGCTTTCAGCACCTTGTTGAATCAATGCCATGTAGAATTAAGGCAGTTCTGAAGGCGAAAGGGGGTCAAACA
>NW_024121210.1:42918057-42983057 GCF_016745375.1 Pimephales promelas | reverse complement strand
GATTTTTATCAAACTTGTATATTTAAGTTCAGTAATTTCACTTAAATAACAATTAATAGGTAATTATTATTGCCATTTAAGTAAAATCACTGAACTTAAATATACAAGCTTGATAAAAATTATCATTCTAGAAAAAAATTTCAAATGGCACTTAGAGGCTTTTGCATCTGAACTCTTCATATATATATATATGTATATGTGTGTGTGTGTGTGTATATATATATATGTGTGTGTGTGTGTGTGTGTGTGTGTATATATATATATATGAAGAGTTCACATGCAAAAGCCTCTAAGTGCCATTTGAAATTTTCTTCTAGAATGATCACTTTTATCAAGCTTGTATATTTAAGTTCAGTGATTTCACTTAAATGGGAATGATAATTACCTATTAATTGTTGTTTAAGTGAAATTACTGAACTTAAATATACAAGTTTGATAAAAATCATCATTAAAGAAGAAAATTTCAAATGGCATTTAGAGGCTTTTGCATCTGAACTCTTCATATATATATATATATAAGATATGTGTGTGTGTGTGTATATATATATATATATATATATATATATATATATGTGTGTGTGTGTGTGTCTGTGTGTGTGTTTGTGTGTGCTATATTAGGCTATATAAGCTATATTTGGGTGCAGTATCTTTTAAATGTGCAAAATAAAAGTATATTATATTACTATTATTATTATTGATAAAATATTTAAGGACAAATTCACGGTAGCAACACTGAGGCTAAAGTATATAAGAATGCAATATATTTTTTAATAATAATAACAGTAATATAACATTATGTATACTTTAATCAAAGCAGTATTTCTAGCAGGGCATAAAACACTAAGAGTTTCTTACAAAATACTGCACAGACTCGAATCAGGGAATTTGTTTGAATTGTTTTATTTACATTGTCTTTACAGCTGTACAAATTAACCAATTTACTAAAACAAACCTGACAGTCCAGGATTTTTGTTGTTACATTGCCACTAGACCATTTCACAAGATGTAAACAACACTGGTCCAGAAACACTTCCTGTTTCAGTTTGTAACTGTTTTCTTTATTTCACATGTACAGAAAACATCTTAAAGATGTTTGTTTAACTTTTTGATTCAGTTTTAAATGTTCTGTTGGTTGTATTTTATCCCAGCTTATATGTAGTGTTAAAAACTGAAACAGGAAGTGCTTTTGGACTAGTGTTGTTTACATCTTGTGAAATGGTCTATTGGTAAAAGTTGCTTGTTACAGGAGAACCTAGTGTGATGTAGTCGTAATATCTATAAAGTGTAGTTCCAGTAAGTTAGTTGCTGCGCTGCTTTTAGTTGTAGTTAGTCCCAGCACTGTATGGATGGTTGTTGACTCCTCCCTTGGATGACGGCATCCCTTCCTGTTTATCTGTGTTTGTGCAAGTTGCAGTGCACTAAACCGCATTCTGACAGCCAATTAATCACCAGGGGTTGCAGGTCGAGAAGGAGCAAGAAAATCCAGTGTGCACCGCCCAATGAAAGAGAGCTAACCTTGGTTAATAGTCTGCACAACATTTGTAAATACGGACCCGCTCGAGGGTGCATGATACCATTAGTCATGTTCCACAACATAAAGGGTGGAATGCATAAACTCCCTCAACATCTCAACAACATCCTATATATGAAGGATGCGAGAGAAAAAAACAAAAAGGTAAACACGTGTTGTTGCCCACATGGACTGTTCAGGAGGTCTCATGGTCCTCAGTCAAGTTATGGAAAGAAGAATGAAGTCACATGCTGGTCTATGAATCACTTGCGTATGTCGATGGCTGGGTGGTGTGGATGTACGTTTGGGTTTGGCATCCGCATCACTTTTCTCAGGGTTTATGACAAGTCTGCTCATGTACCATTGATCAGATATGCGATATGGCTCCATTCATGACTTCTTGCAGGTGGAAAGCCTGTTCGGTTTAAATAGAATTAGGATTTCTGTGGCAAGAAGTTGTATGAGAATAGTTTACCCAATAAAGAAAACGTCTTCCAAACCTGAATGACTGTCTTTTGGAGCGCAGAAGGAGAGTTTAGGAGAATACTCTGGCGACTTTTGTCTATAGAATGAAAATGAACTGGGATGCCGTTGAGCTCCAAAACCTGTCAATAACAATGTCTAACATGCTGCTATCAAGCTCATGAAGTATTTCTTATTATTCTTAATTTGGAAAACGATTGTGCTGCTTAGTATTTTTTGTCAAAAACCGAAAGTTCAGAAGAACAAAACTTTTCTGACATGAAAAATTTCTATAACGATTGCTTTTGATCAATTTGATGCTGTACTAACCTAACTAGCTACTATTAATGAATTTGATCTTAAAATATTAAAGCGCACGCTCGGCGTTCGTGGATCGACTGCTCGAGACTGTTTTCCAAAGATGGCTCCTGCCTGTATTCGCAAAGTGGACTGTCTTTATAAAATATCTTCTTATTAAACGGTCTGTGTTACTTACAACGTTCTCAATGCTTCGGTTTGCATGTAGGGACCCTGATTATGCTACCATGTTAGTGTTGGGCTATTTTGAGCTTTGTTAGTGGTATTAACTAGCGAATTTTATTTTCATTACTCTATGCCCCATATACTAGCGTTATAAGCTAAACAGTTTTTAGAGATAAAACTCTTTACATTCGATTATCATGAAAACAAATCTCAGAGAACGGTTGACTATGTACCAATGTGTAATTAGACCAAAGGTTCATTCTTGCGCCGGAGTTGTCCTTTAATAACAATGTGAAATATCCTGTATGATATATAATATACATAATAGTTAATATTTATATTATCATATAACTAGTATTAACAATAATGATTAAATATCATACACGATCAAATTCATTAATACTAGCTGCACTGAACCTGTTTAAGTGTGAAATATCATGTAAATGTATCAAATAATAAATATATAAAAATGTATCCTTGCCGGCTAAGTTTTAAATACAGCTTCTGTGTATGACAATGAGAGGTGTGAACATTCTATGGACTGAAATAATTTATACGAGTTTGTAACGACAAGAGATTGAGTTTTCATTTTTGACTGAACTAATCCTTCAACATAGAATGTTGTCTCAAAATTTGAGACTTGATATTAATCCGCATCCATTTTTCTCCCGTGCATTTATGGCTGCATCTATTTCATGGAATGGCATGAATCTCTCACTTTCTACATTTTTCTCCGTCTTGTTTTCTAGGCAAACGTTGAGGATGAAACGGCTGGAGTTCAGGCAGTATGTGAAATTCATGCTGTGCTGCGCTATGAATACCACGTTCTGTATTCTTGCAGCTATCAGATCCCCGTCCTCTATTTCAGAGCCTCTACGTTAGGTACACCACGTTCTCTCTCACTGCATTTCTATCATTAAACTGCAAAGTCTTGTTTATATGCTGTCTGCTTCCCTTATCAGTGTGTGTGTATTTCAGAACCCTCTGTGTTCTGCTTTCTCAAAGTTTGGTTTTATGTGTGCTGCAAAAACAGACTCAACATTTACACTGAGATCCCTTCTCAACAGGAGTGTTTTGAGTTTAGCAGGCAGAACGGCGACTTGCTCTTGTGCTCAACAAGTTTGACTTTGTGCTGTAAATAAATGAAAGGCTGCCGTGTAAACATTTTTGGAGCTGTTATTGAGCAAGTTAGCAATCATGCACACGCAAGCATCAACCATTTTGAAGTGATCACTTATACGGACTGTAATCAGATTAGAAAACATTGTTCTCATTACAGATGGGAATCCTCTCTCTCTTGAGGAGGTGTGGAGCAATGTTCATCCGAACTATAGACAGAGACTACAACAGGGACCCTGGGACACGCTGACCCAACAGGTAATGTGTGTGACTGAATTTGTTGTTTGGCAGATGCTTTCTCAAAATCATCTGGCCAGCTTTTCAGTTTCAAAGGCTTGATTGGTTATAAAATAATATATTATACACAGTTGTGTGTGTATATATATATATATTAATATATATTATTAGGCAGTGTTGTAGTCGAGACCACCTCACTCGAGTCCGAGTCGAGACCGAGACCAGAGAGAGTCGAGTCCGAGTCGAGTCCGAGACCAGTGAGGGTTGATTACCTAATTTACTTTTATTTACTTAGAGAAATCCTTTTTTTTAATACTGAATTTACTTAGAGTTTAAAAAATATGATCAGTTTAGGGTAAAAAGGCCACATAGTAGGTGGTGTTAAAAGTAATTTTATTACAATTTGTCATGCGCAGTTTCGCACTAGAAAATCACCAATCACTGGGCGTGTGAATCAATTTAAAGAAATATTTTATTAACATACATTAATAATCATGAAAAATATTTTGAATTGAACTCGAGTGGACTCGGGAATAAGTCAGAGTCCTAAAAAAAAAAAAATTCGAGTACGAGTCAATTCCGAGTCCAAATGCACACGAGTCCATGACAAGACCAAGACCATTAAAATATGGTCTCGAGACCGATTCCGAGACGAGTTCGAGTCACGAGTAATACAACACTGTTATTAGGGCTGTCGATTATGGTAAAAATATTTGACGGCCCTGGTCAGACATTTACATTTCATAAAGTTCATTGGTGACGAACATGATACAGGGCAACAACTCACTGTGATGGAGCCTATAAAATGCAGTTAGAATGCCCCTAAAATTCAAGATATTAGAGAAAAAATGCCGTGTTTTTATTTTATTTTGTCTTATATTTATATCATATGGTATAGTTACGGTATCACAAGAGGAACGAGCACAATGTCACACAAGTGCTGTGTTTGTCCCAAATAGCACAAGTATGAATGTGATATTGATTTTATACAAGTTCAATAAATAAGAAGCTAATATTGGGTTATATTTTGGACACAATATTGTCTGTTCTGAATGAATCTGTGTTTTGAACGAATGGAATGAATGAATGATTCACTGACTTACTCATTTAGACATGTATCGCTACCTATTGGCAGTTTCAGTTTCTTATTTAGAATATCACTTCATTAAAAAAAATATCTAATTTCTTTTCGGGTATAGCCAAAAAATGAAATTTCTGTTAAAGTCCCCCTGTGGTGTAAATCAAGTTTTTAATGTTGTTTATATGTTAATGTGATCTATTTAATATACTTTAAGACAAACCATGTGCAAATTCATAAGTCAGCACCATTGCTTTGTATTTACTATTTTCAGTGAACCAAAGACAGTCTCATTGAAATCGCTGGTGTTTCTGACTTCGTAAACTACCTTGTAACCAATCAGATCAACGAGTGGATCTGAGTTTGAGTGGAGGCAGGGCTAATTTGCCTATTCATAGAACCGTGTATACTAAATGAGGCAAGGGTGTAGGGTGATCAAAGATGAGTTATAGATGATTAAATCTATAGGTAATCAAAGATGAGGGATACAGTTAGTGACTACAGGGGACTTAGAAGGTCTTTTGAAGAATCTTGGGTTACCAAACTGCTTTGGTCTGTCAATTTATCTAAATTCCAATTCAGATGCACCTTCTAAAGAAAGAAAAAAATCTTGTTGCCTAAAAGTTTGTGTAATAAATTCTATGTTGAATCAAATAAAATATGTTTCTAAAGCTATTTTTTTTATTTGATGCTTTTCTCGTTTAAAACAATAATGACTTTAAAAAATTTAAATCACACACAAAATTTGGCTGAGAAATTACCCCCCCAAAATTATTTCATGTAATTAATCACACAATGTGCCAATTAATTGATCTCATATTAATTGCTTGTCAGCCCTTGTGTGTGTTATTTTAAAATACAGGTAATTAAAATATTTGTAAAAAAGTTTCAATTGCTAATGGGAAAATGTTGTGCATCAAATAAATGCATCCTAAAACTGTGATTGGTCAGTTTAATCAGACAGCTGTTCCTGTCTTAGTGGGTGGTTCTCGGCCACAATAAGCTACGATGTGGATCAAACCTTACGTTGATGGCTGGTAGATCTTCTGGATCGTATGGAAAAACTGATTCCAGCTGTTTAGGGCTGCCTGCTTTAGGCTGTGATGGATGCAGATACGTAGGCGTGATTACTGGGAGATGGAGAATGGATGGAGCGATAGATGCAGAAAAAGGCTGATTATTGGCAGCGGAGGATATTAAAGGAGAGGGACAGCAGTAAAAGCAGAGGGAAGGACTCGGGAAGGGTTGAGGGTCTTCAGGTGCTCAGGAGATGGAACACTGCTGTATCTGACGCAGGTAAACATGAGTGACTCACATCAAGACCTTATGAGCTGTGACGCCAATGGACTCTCTCTCTCTCTTTATCTCTTGCTCGGTCTCTCGCTTTTCTCTCTGCACTCTCTGTTTTTACCCTCTTATAGCTCTCGTTCTCTTCTTTATCTCCCCAATTTTCTTAACCCCAAATCGCATTCTTAGGGTAACCAATAATAGAGGTTGCAAAGTAGATTAGGACAACGAAGAACCCTTCTCTCTGAGGACCCAATAAGGAATCAATAATGTGTGAAAATGAACCAAAATGAATGTTCTTTTTTAGTATCCATGGTTCCCTGAGGTTCCATGCATGTTCAAGGTTCTTTTCAATTGAAATCTTTAGATCATAAAAATTTTCTTCACACTAATAAAAAAGGTTCTATTAAGAACTGATCACTAAAAGGTTCTTTTGGGAACCTAAAATGGTTCTTCTATGGCAGAGGTTCTTCATCTTGGTCCTGAAATACCCCCAAAACTGCACATTTTTGATGTCTCTCTTATCTAACACGCATATTTCAGGTCTTCAAAGTGAAAGCGACATGTAAAGGTCAAGTATGGTTACCCGGACTCAGAATTTGTCCTCTGCATTTAAACCATACAAGTTAGTTTTGCTGTTGGGGCCGGGGAGCGATTGGGGGTTAAGCCCCGTTCACACCGCCAGCGACACGCAGCGACAAAGCGACAAGATCCCATTCATTTCAATGGAACGCTGGCGACATCCGGCGACACGAGCGACAGTAGCCATGTTTCCATCGACACGTTTTTATCCGAATTGAGTGATATCGAATGAAAAAAGCCTTATGGAAACAGTAAAATTCGATGAAATTTCATGAAAATCGACTCAAATGAAATGCGTTCGGTCTCATCGAATTTTCTCTTGATCGATATACCTCGCATACATTATCCCATTCATATGTCGCTATCAGCTGGCACATAAGCATTATTAGCCTTCAACTTCTGAAATATTGATCATTTTTGGTAGATGGCGCGATCCGTTTTGTCTAACAAAACTTTGTTCGCAAAAGTTTGCTTGAATGTTGTTCGATTTAGTGCGAAAATAAATGGAAACACCTTAAAATGTCTCAAATCAATTCGATATACCAATTTGATCGCAAAACAGCATGTGACGTCATTACGTACAGGTTTTTATTCGCTTTAAAGCCGTTGGATGGAAACACACTTTCACCAGCTTTATCCGCATGAGTTTTTTAACCGAATTTCAGATAATTCGATTGACAAGTGGATGGAAACATGACTAGTGACCGTTGGCGACAGAATGTGGGCGTGTCAAGAGACAAGCGACAAAAGTTGAGAATTTTTAACTTTATGCAAATGAGAAGCGATTTTCGCGAGCGACAACCAATAGGAAAGAAGACTTTCGGTGGAGCTCACGTCACCGTCTTGAGTGCAGGGCAGGCAAGACAGAAAGAAAGAGTTTGAGGACGATGTCACTGTTTTATATGATTTGACTGTAACCACATACATGGATAATAAAATGATGCATGGAAAAGAAACTGCCGACAGTCTCAGTGAGTTTAATTCTTTCATTTAACGTTATAGTTCGAGTGTTGTAATTTTATGATGCACGTTTAGCACTGCTGCAGTTCATTTTACAATTTCCCCTGCATTACGTTGACTATTAGGGACAAGAAAATTGATTGTCAAATTCGAATGACGTTTTTATAATTTGTGACAGTATGAGTGAGTTTAATTTGTTCATTCGATCGATCGTTGATCTAGTAAATGATTTAATCCACTGAACACAGCTGTGGAGATATAAAAACACTCTCCCAACAGCATATGGTTTCTTTTTAGCCTTAAAAGTCATTTATTCCCAGTCAAATTAAAAATTATATATCACTTGTGATGGTCTTTTGTATAGATATGGCCACATTGGCCAGACGTGCAGTCTACCAATAACATCAGAGCGACAGCACTACGAACGCCCACAAGCGACATCACAGTACAGAGCCTAGCGACACAAAGCGACAAAATCGCTGGCGTTGTGAACGAGGCTTTAGGTGCGTATTGAGAATCAAACCCACAACCTTCGGGTTACCAGAATGAATCTCTGACTCTTTAACCATTTTAGACTGCCCGTTTTGAAGTCTCTAGTAACAAGCTGATGAGTTGGATCAGGTGTTGTTTTTGGGAACATCTAAAATGCGCAGTATTCCAGGACCAAGATTGGGAACCACTGTTGTATTGTATTACTGCAACAAAACTTTTAGTACCTTTATATTTAAGACTGTACGTGATCTGAGTGTGTGTGTGTGTGTGTGTGTACATGTTTTCTATCACAGGTGGGGGCTCAAACCTGAATGCACACAGACTCATGGGGACTTGAGTCACTGTGGGGACCTAAATTGAGGTCCCCATGGGTGTAAACACTTATAAATTGATTTTTTATTTTTATTTATTTATTTATTTATTTTTGAAAATGTAAAAATGGAGAATGTTTCCTGGGATGGTTAGGTTTATGGATAGGGTTAGTGTAAGGGGATAGAATATACAGTTTGTACAGTATAAAAACCATTACGTCTATGGAGAGTTCCAACAAAGATAGTAAACCATGCGTGTGTGTGTGTGTGTGTTGAGTATATATGTATGAAGAGTTCAGATGCAAAAGCCTCTAAATGCCATTTGAAATTTTCTTCTTTAATGATGATTTTTATCAAACTTGTATATTTAAGTTCAGTAATTTTACTTAAATAACAATTAATAGGTAATTATCATTGCCATTTAAGTGAAATCACTGAACTTAAATATACAAGCTTGATAAAAATGATCATTCTAGAAGAAAATTTCAAATGGCACTTAGAGGCTTTTGCATCTGAACTCTTCGTATTTTACAGAAGTATCTATTTCAACAGAACAAGACTCTGAAGTGCAGTGTTTAGCCTCCATGTTCACAACAGTTTGGTATGCAATGCATAGTGATTCAGTCTGTTCTCCCATGAGGCCTGTAGATGAAGTCACGATAATTGACTGACCGAGCTCGAATCGTGCCGCAGTACAATGGCATAGCTATTCACAAATAACCTGAAAAAGTCCAACTCTATCTCGCTGATGCTAACAGTGAGGTCTCGTCGAGGGAATTTGAAGAGTCAGCATGTCTTTGGTGCTTGAACGGTAACACAGCAATAGATCTAGACAGTTGATGTTGTGAATTTTAATGCAGATGGGGACAGTGCACTGAGGTTGTTTTTATTTGCGGAGACGAGAGTTTAAAAGATTTCCGGATGACTGGATTAAACGGCTTACTGACACAAAAGTTTCTGTCCCAAAGGGCACCCTCGGACCTTGCAGTTGTCTTCGACGTGCCCATTTACACCTTTTCCTCCAAAAAATTAGTGTTCTGGTGTTGAGTTGGTGCTCAAATCTTTCTTCAAACTGGCTTGTGGTTTAATTGCCGCTTGGTTCTTAAAGGACAAGTTCGGTATTTTACACTTAAAGCCCTGTTTTAAGATTGTTTCTGATTAAAGGTGCAATGTGTAACAAAGTTGAGTATCTATTAACAGAAATGCAATATGACATCCATAACTATGTTTTCAGTGGTGTATAAAGAACTTACTTAATTAGCCGTAATGTTTTTATTACCTTAGAATGAGACATTAATAGCTCCATAACTGAGGGAATCCCCTTCTATGAAGGTCGCCATGTTGTGACGTCATATTCCTACCGTAGCCGAACGCGAACAAACAGCGCTACAGAACGCGTTTCATCACTACCTTGAAAGAGAAGTAGCGGAAAGCTGGAAGCTAGCCTTACACTCCGTGAGTAGTGACTTTTCCCTAGTGAGTGGTGTAAAATATGTAGTTGGCATTGTTTCATGTAACTTAGTTCTCCCTCGCTGTGTTATCGGTTTGTTATGTTGGGGATAGATGTGCTGTTACGTTCGTGAGACAGCTGATGATTAGTATTCATGTCATTGACCGTAAAACAGTACGTTACAGGAATCACTAACCCGTCGATAGAGACTTTTACTAAAGTCTTTTATCACTAAAGTCGATCGCGAAGAATTTTAAAAATCAGAGAAAAAAAGCCTATTGTGTGTAGTAAATAGTATCTATGGGATGCGAAGATGACATGATTGTAACAGCGCGCGCACTTCCGACTTTTGGACTGCGACGCGTCCCAGCTCAGCCACAGTAACAGCTCATATTAGCCAGCTAAACTATTACTACCCTGTTAGAAAAAATATATAGCTGCTCCCTCGCTGTATTATGGGTTTGCTACAGTATGTGTGGAGAAATGTGCTGCTGGTTACGTTTGTGAGACAATCAGCTGATTATTATTTTATTAAATTATATATTAAAACCCTTGATCCTCACCTGACTATGGCTTTGTAAACAGACAGTATTCATGATGTGGTTTATAATGGACTGTGGTACAGAGATACAGTGACAATGTTACACACTCTTGGCTTACTCTGGCTATTCTCTGCTGTCTCAGCCGACGAGATGTTTGTCCCGTTTTAGCAACCGTAGCTTCTTCGAAAGGGAGGGGTGAGCAGTGGGCTGAGCCCTTAGTGCAAACCTGGTGCAAACTCGCAACCGAACCACTAGATGTCGCTAAAAGTCACACATTGCTCCTTTAAATACAATGGTTAAAGGGATAGTTTACTTTGAAATTAATTTTTGATATGTTTTAGCTTACCTCAAGGGCATCCAAGATGTAGGTGTCTTTGTTTCCACAGTATTTTCAATTTTGACATTTTTCAGTCAAACCGTTGTTGTCTATCATTCTTACACTGGAGACTAAGGGGGTCCACCAAAAAGCATGCACAGAGAAGTCCAAATTAAACATGATTTTAAATGACTCGTAAATGTAAGTACACATTGATGGCCTAAGACATGAAACGAGCGGTTTGTGTGAGAAAACGAACAGTATTTATATCGCTTTTACCTCTTGTAATCATAGCCATGACAAAATGATCTGACGGCACGGGCGCTTCGGTCTGCGCATGCGCCGGAAGTAATCGCTTGCGCGCCTACGTCACACTTTGTTTATACAGAAATTTCGGAAGTTTTACCTTTCACTAAACATATTTAGATATACGGGAAACCGCAATGGAAGACGATTTCGGTATATCTAAATATGTTTAGTAAAAGGTAAAACTTCCGAAATCTCTGTGTAAATATTGAGTGACGTCACACGCAAGCGATCACTTCCGGCGTAACATTGAACTGATTCAGTTCGGTTCAGTTGGACATTGCACAACTGATTCAGATCACTGTGATTACACGAGGTAAAAACGATATAAATACTGTTCGTTTTCTCATAAAAACCGCTTGTTTCGTGTCTTAGGCCATCAATGTGTACTTACATTTACGAGTCATTAAATCATGTTTAATTTGGACTTCTCTGTGCATGCTTTTTGGTCGACCCCCTTAGTCTCCAGTGTAGTGATAGACAACAACGGTTTGACTGAAAAATGTCAAAATTGAAAATACTGTGGAAACAAAGACACCTACATCTTGGATGCCCTTGAGGTAAGCTAAAACATATCAAAAATTAATTAAACAATCTTAACCATTCTATTTCATCAGAAACGATCTTAAAACAGGGCTTTAATGGTAAAATACTGAACTTGTCCTTTAAAGGTCCTATATGTAACTTTTTTTTATAAAACCAATCCTTTTTTAATTGCCTGTGTTTGAAGGGGTTGTAATCACACATTGCAATGATCCACTTTTCGGGTTTCGCTATTACCTCTGGTCAATATTGATATTTATATGTGAGGTCTCCGGGTCGAATTTCCTGCAAAATCCATCAGATGTGACGTGCATGTGCGCTCCCGAGCCTCTCTATCCTTACAGTCAACCTTGCGACCAACGGCACTTCAGCTGACGACATGGAGTCTGATAACACCCCAAAATGTCCTGCCTCCAGCTCAACACAGACTCCGTCACAAACTCCACAGAAATATAAATGACAAAAAAAAAAGTTTTATCTGCTCAAGCTCGTCAGGCAAAACGTGAATCTGATCGACTCCGGACAAAAACGCGGATCAACATAGTAAACTCTAGTGAAATAGCAAGGTAAACTACATGAAACAAGACGTGAATACAAAAGAATGTTCCAGGATAACAAAAAGTCGGTGCTTTAGGATGTAACTTATTTTATTTACTAGATCTACTGACTAACGTCACTCATCCACTACTATCACGTTCAGACACGTTCAGTACAGTTATGTCACTTCCTACGATCTTACTGATACACTGAAACTGTTCAGTTTAGTTCGCTAACTGTGTTCGTTATCATATTATACATTCACCTATGTTGACATTGCTGATTGTGAAAGATACACGAATAGTTAGTGAAATGGCTTATGCTATATAACATCACATGTCGGCTAAATGCAGTTTATTGTAACATTATCATGGACGAGCACAGAACATTAGTTCAACGTCAAGCTGATAAAAGTAGGCTATTATTGTAACTGCAGTGGGAGTTAGCATTAGTTTCCAGCATGTTGTGTGATGATTTCGCCGTTGCGTTGAAAGTCTCCATGTGGCCGGTAGTGAATGCTCGCTCTTGAGATCGAGCATGCACACAAGTACGAGCGCTCTTGTTGCATTCTGAAACATCACCACTAGAGGCAGCTAAAAAACGCATACAGCACCTTTTAAGTCAATGCAATTGAATGTTACAATTTTTAAAAATAAATATTATTAGGCATTTTTTATTAGGCATGCCTGTCTTTCATTATTCTCTAGCGTTAATTTTACAGTCAAAGTAATGTAAATAATATGTAATTATTATTATATACACACACTCATTAGGTAAACCTGTTTAACTGCTTGTTAGTGCAAATATCTAATCAGCCAATCACATGGCATCAACAATGCATTTAGACATGTAGACATGGTCAAGACGCACTGCAGTTCAAACTGAGCATCAGAATGGGTAAGAAAGGTGATTTAAAGGGGTGGTATAATGGCCCTTTTTACAACATGTAAAATAAGTCTCTGTTGTCCCCAGAGTGTGTATGTGAAGTTTTAGCTCAAAATACCACATACCATTATAATAATGTTTATACAGCATATTAAAAATGTCCCTTTTTGAGGGTCAGTAAAAACACGCTGTTTCGTGCGTGTCCCTTTAAATGCAAATGAGCTGCTGCTCCCGTCACAGAGGGTGGAGCTTCAGGAGCTTGTGTGTGTAATTTTATATTGTCACATTTCAGATTGTCCCTCTCTGCCGTTTACTCTAATCCTCTTGCTAAGTATGACTTCTTCCAATGCTCCGTAAGAAGCTCTCCGTGATGGTGTGTTATTATGGGATAGGACATTCCTCCATCTCTGCTGTGCATGAGTGCCCTCCAGTGTGCGAGACTCACTCGAGAGCGGCTCAGCAGGGTGCCAATGAAGACCATGTGTTGCATGGCAGATTTGCTTAAGTCTGCCTCGTAATTTTCTTTTTAATTTATCCGTAGCTTTGAGCGTAATTGAATTTGTGTAATGAAAAGTATCGTGTGACTGTTTAACATTGAGTTAAGATGGAAAAACACATGTTGTGGCACTGGTTTAATGTCTGTGTTACCGCGTGTGACAGTGAGAACCTGTTCTTTATAAAAAATGAGGTCAGAATAGATATTAACAAAGAACTGAACGCAATGTGTGTGTGTGTGTGTGTGTGTAGGAACATCCTTTACTGGGCCAACCATTTTTCATGCTTCATCCATGTCGCACTGAGGAGTTTATGAAACCTGCTCTGGATTTGGCACAGGCTGAAAACAAGTGAGTTTCTCTCTGCTGCAGCTTCAGTAGTCACAGATTCTGGGTTTACATTTACATTAATCACACGCTTTTTTTATTGAATATACACATTTTATCTGCACACGCATTCCTTGGGAATCAAACCTATGACCTTAGTGTTGCTAGTGTCGTGCTCTACTGTATTTGCTCTAGGAACTATGTGAGAAATTCAGTCAACAGCTTGTTGGATACCATTGAAAATATATTTTGACTGAGTATTACACTTCCAATGGAATCCTAGGCATTCAGACAGCATAATGAATAAATGTTTAAAATATAAAATAATTAAGCTTTGAAAATTTAAACATTTGACTTAAACATTACTTATATTAGTATGAAACTATGTGATGGAATCGTTTGCTAACCTTTTCTGTCTTGACCAACTACAAAAAAAAACCAGGTTAAAATCTGCATTTAATATAATATATATATATATATATATATATATATATATATATATATGAAGAGTTCAGATGCAAAAGCCTATAAGTGCCATTTGAAATTTTCTTCTAGAATGATCATTTTTATCAAACTTGTATTATTTAAGTTCAGTAATTTCACTTAAATGACAATTAATAGGTAATCCTCTTTGCCATTTAAGTGAAATTACTGAACTTAAATATACAAGCTTGATAAAAATGATCATTCTAGAAGAAAATTTCAAATGGCACTTAGAGGCTTTTGCATCTGAACTCTTCATATATGTATATATATATATATATATATATATTTGAATTATAATATTTGAATTATATATTTTTTAATACATTTCATTATCGTTAAATGTAATATTGAATTGTTTTAATGGAAATTTTAAAGTATTAATTAAATATAATATGAATTAATAATAATATTAATTAATAATAGAGGGTGTTTGTGAGCACTCTTTTAAACAAATAAAATGCGATATTTTTGTTGTTGTTTTAATTTTCTACTTGTTTTTTATTGAATAATATCCTTTGAGCCTCAGGAAACCAAGGTTATACATTTATGTACTTGCTTTAATAAAAAATGCAAGCTTTAAATGTCTGCTTAAATGTAAACCCTCCAGAATACTTGCCCCATAGACTTCTATTTTAAATGAGGAACAAATCAACATCAACATCTTTGGTAATGAAGAGCATGATTTTAATAAAAGTTTAATTTAATCTGGAAATGTTTTTTTTAACATTTTTAAATGGTGTTATATCATCTCACAGTGTTATATGTGTCTCATTTAGCTCTAAATGTTATGAGATCTGGCAGATCCATCGATTTAGACGTATCCATTCAATGTATGATTAGATGTAAACGTTTTTCAAATTGCAGCACTACAATGTGAATATCTCATCTGTTCTCAGGAGGGTGAACTATATCGTGACCTGGCTGAGTGTTGTGGGCCCCGTCGTCGGGCTGGACGTCCCATTGAGCTACTGCACTGAGGTGTCCGCTCCAGACTGAAGCTCCGCTGTTAGTGATCTTCCTGTCTGTCTCAGACTCCACTGACCCAGAGGACGTGAAGAGGACACCAGTGACCCTGCTGAGGGTCTCTAAGAGGGTTCAAAAGTCTTGAAACAATGCTTGAACATCCAAGACACCAAGTCTTTAAGAGCCTTCTTGAGCTAGCTTGTGAGCTTTATTCATTCATGCGTCACGGTTGGTCATGCGTCTTTGTTTTGTAAAAGAATGTAAATAATTTATTCATGAATTGTGCATTAGATTGTGACAGTAAATATATTTATGTTACAAAAGATTTCTATTTCAAATAAATGCTGTTCTTTCGAACTTCAAAATTCATCAAATAATCCCCCAAAATATATATCATGGTTTCCACAGAAATATTAGGCTCAACAATTAACATTGATAATAATGTTTCTTGAGCAGCGAATCTGCTTAGAATGATTTCTGAAGGATCATGAGACACGGATTACATTTTAAAATATCAAAACAGTTCATTTAAATGAATAATATTTCATTGTTTTACTGTATTTTGGATCAAATAAATGCAGCCTAAATGACTTACTGACTCCTAAGTTTTAAATGGTAGTGTATACAGAATGAATGGTTCTGTAATTCTTTTTGTATTATTACCAACCATAAAATGTCCATATTATATGACAGATGTAGTGGGGCCATGAGATGGCCCTGTGAGAGAGAGGTCTGTAATTTTCGAGAGGTCTACCTCTCTAATGAGAGAGGTCTGTAATTTTCATCATAGGTACACTTCAACTATGAGAGACAAAATGAGAGAAAAAAAAATCCAGGAAAATACATTGTAGGATTTTTTAAAGAATTTATTTGTAAATTATGGTGGAAAATAAGTATTTGGTCAATAACAAAAGTTCAACTCAATACTTTGTAACATAACCTTTGTTGGTAATGACAGAGGTCAAACGTTTCCTGTAAGTCTTCACCAGGTTTGCACACACTGTAGCTGGTATTTTGGCCCATTCCTTCATGCAGATCTCCTCTAGAGCAGTGATGTTTCGGGGCTGTCACTGGACAACACAGACTTTCAACTCCCTCCACAAATTTTAAATGGGGTTGAGGTCTGGAGACTGGCTAGGCCACTTCAGGACCTTGAAATGCTTTTTACGGAGCCACTCCTTCGTTGCCCGGGCAGTATGTATGGGATCATTGTCATGCTGGAAGATGCAGCCACGTTTCATTTTCAAGGCTCTCACTGATGGAAGGAGGTTTTGGCTTAAAATCTCACGATGGCCCTGTTTTTTCTTCCCTCCTGTCCCCTTTGCAGAAAAAACAGCCTCAAAGCTGTTGTATGATGTTTGCTCCCCCATGCTTCACAGTAGGTATGGTGTTCTTGGGACGCAACTCTGCATTCTTCGAGTTGAGTTTATACCAAAAAGTTCTATTTTGACCACGTGATATTCTCCCAATCCTCTTCTGGATCATCCATATGCTCTCTGGCAAACTTCAGACGGGCCTGGACCGGCCCTAGTGTGTTACTTGTGGTAGCCTTTGTTACTTTGGTCCCAGCTCTCTGCAGGTCATTCATCAGGTCCCTCCGTGTAGTTCTGGGATTTTTGCTCACAGTCCTCATGATCATTTTGACCCCACGGTATGAGATCTTGCGTGGAGGCCCAGATCGAGGGAGATTATCAGTGGTCTTGTGTGTCTTCCATTTTCTTACAATTGCTCCCACAGTTGATTTTTTCACACAAGCTGCTTGCCTATTGTAGATTCACTCTTCCCAGCCGGGTGCAGGTCTACAATTTTCTTCCTGGTGCCCTTTGACAGTTCTTTGGTCTTGGCCATGGTTGAGTTTGGAGTGTGACTGTTTGAGGCTGTGGACAGGTGTCTTTAATACAGATAACAGGTTCGAACAGGTGCCAATAATACAGGTAACGAGTGGAGGACCGAAGAGCTTCTTAAAGAAGTTGTCACAGGTCTGTGAGAGAAAGAAATCTTGCTGGTGTGTGGGTGACCAAATTATTTTCCACCATAATTTACAAATAAATTCTTTAAAAATCCTACAATGTGATTTCCTGGATTTTTTTTTTCTCATTTCTTCTCTCATAGTTGAAGTGTATCTATAATGAAAATTACAGACCTCTCTCATTATTCTAAGTAGGAGAACTTGCACAATCAGTGGCTGACTAAATACATTTTGGCCCCACTGTATCAAGCATGATCATGTATGTAGCAACCTTGATTCTGTAGTCTTTTACAGAACCTTTAAATTCTGGGATTTGTGCAGGATCTACATCATCTGGACTATCATTAAATTACAAGGCAAACCATATTTTCCTCTGCTGATATTTCTTTTTTTTTGCATTTTCATGGCATTGTTTGTGCTTTCATATGGAGGATTGCTATTCAAACATGTCTGAGTCTTTGTCTCCAGCTGCGTGTGCACACGTGTCTCAATATTTTCCCTCACTGGTTGGGTAATGTGAAGCAGGCTGCATTTAGCCTATTTTTGACATTTCTGAGGCCTGAAATTGGAATATAACATTATTCGTATAACCTTGCATCTTGTAAGCACAGTAAATAGCCTGATGTATTTTTGTTGTGTCTCCCTGCAGTCTGACATTTCTCTTCATTACTCATCCACGTAGCGTGCTGTGCCAGACCAGTTTAACAGTTGAATGGAATCGAATCCCTCTGAAATCCTGGCTTTCTGAAACGGAGGAGCTGAGTTTAGAGTCCAGAGTTTGAGAGAAGACGGTGAAAGTCCTCCGTCAGCATGTCTAAATGGGGCGCTCGTCTCTCAGGGGACTGTATCAGTGTTGGTAAGGAGGTCAGCCTCCTACCCGGAGCATCTCGCTCTAATGGACGGACAGGAATGATGGAGAGGAGAGAGAGAAATGCATAGATGGATCACAGTGTATGTTACCTGCTTAGGTCACCCCAAAATGAAAATCAATGACTGTCATGCTACAGAGTTCAAATCTTTTCAAATAAGCATATTTTAAATTGGCACTACACATTTGGTTTACAAGATGTAAGAAACAATGGTATTTGGTTTCATTTATGCTTTTAACTGTCTGATATGAAGCTATCATATGACTGTGACTGTCTGCTTTTATCCTAGCTAACAAACATATATGTTTTGCTAACGTTACCATTAAGTTATATGTTATTTTGAATGTTTTAATAAAAATATTTTTTTGTAATACAATGTTAGACAAAACATTAAGGTTTAAGTTTTAGGTTTAACTTTAAGTTTCAGAAAAATCCTTTTTTTTTTATGTTGTTTTGAGAACATTAAAGACCAGACAACTTTGAACAAACGGTCTGTTAAGAACTGGAAGAACCTGTGAATGACTTTAAGAGAACAAAGTTATGAGAACATTCCTTGTTAGCCGGGATGGTATAGGCCTACTGTCCCCTTTTTGAACAAACAGGCCTGGTTAATGTATGTTGAATGTGAACCTCTAAAATTCCTCCTTTACAGCATTACTTGCAAGAAAGAAAGAAGTTTGAAATGACATGAGCGTGAGTAAATGATAACATCTTTTAAACTATTCTGTTAAATTAATTCGGAGTAAATTTTGCCTTTTATTTTCTTCCTTCCGTTCTTTAAAAAACATAGGCTACGTTCCTTCATGAGGATGTTTTTTCCCCCTAAATGTCCAAGCTAAGTTATATGACCGTCAAGCTCCAAATGTGAAAAAAGGTATGATAAAAGACCATTTATGCGATTAATGTTAGGCTGTTAGTAAGAGGTGTGCCTCAAGTCTTCTAAAGTCGTGTTACAAAATAGTCATTATTCAGTTATATATCATGTCATGTTTGCATTCAATTCCAGACATTTTGTAGCTCAACTCTTTCATTGTATGAAAAAGTACAGCTTAGACATTCCGCAAAACATCGTTGTTTATTTTCCACAGAATGCTAATGACTATAGCTTGAATCAGCTAGCATGCTCAAGACAGAGCTAGCAGTTCAAACTGGATATTCCAGCAGGACAAATGATGACACAATTTTAATTTGTGGGTATATTATTCCAGTCACATTTATAATTGTGTGCAGAACGTCTAATTGAAGCAAGTAGCACATTGAGTAAGTTTTAGACAGACCTCAATATTATTATCTGGAGAAGTTGTTACATTAAAGAAAAGGAAATTAGAATTGCCTTTGAAACAAATGCCCATTTATTTTACATGCTTCACTAGAGGTGTTGCTTAATGGAGTTTGATCACTCCTAATGGAGATGGGGAATTAAATTTGTTAACTAAAATGCCACCGTGTAAACCAGCGTATGCCAGCGTAAACCGGCCGCTGCTGACCTCTGTTGGCCAGCGTGTGCTGTTGTAGTTTACACGCCTGTCCTCTAGGAGCCGCCATTGACCGAAAAGCAAGTGATTCAAAACTACAGAAACTCAAAAAGATTATCAAGCCACTGATGCCAAGCTTAAAAAAAGAAGATAAAAAAAATATTAGACTAATACCAAGTATCATTTGATATAGAGGAATATACCACTTTCTTACTTGTCAAGAACTATTGAGGAAATTAGTACTTACTTACTTTTCAAGCACTTTTCTCAAAAAGTTTTATTTCAGACCCTATACCTTTTTTTTATTGTTAAAAAAAATAACAATGTTTAATACAACGACATTCAGGCCTTCTTAAAAGTGAGTGATATATATATATATATATATATTACTACTGTAAAACTGCCTGGCTGTATTAATCATTATGTACCTCAGCTAAATTATGTATTTGTCAGATCTATCGTGTGTGCTGTAAAAATGCTGCTTTACATTTCTTCATTAAGTAGATTCATTTTATTTTATTTGAGCTTTCATTTAATGACTGGAAATTATTTTGAATTATAACAATAACACGCCTTGAAATACCCGACATATGAATATGATAATTAGACTACATATTAGTATACACTCACCTAAAGGATTATCAGGAACACCTGTTCAATTTCTCATTAATGCAATTATCTAATCAACCAATCACATTTGTTTGTTTCAGTGCATTTAGGGGTGTGGTCCTGGTCAAGACGATCTCCTGAACTCCAAACTGAATGTCAGAATGGGAAAGAAAGGTGATTTAAGCAATTTTGAGTGTGGCATTGATGTTGGTGCCAGACGGGCCGGTCTGAGTATTTCACAATCTGCTTAGTTACTGGGATTTTCACGCACAACCATTTAATAATCCTTTAGGTAAGTGTATTTTAAATACAATGGCATTATACCACTGCTGACCTGCTGCAATTCTTTTAGTAAGTGCAGATGTGAGTAAAATAATTTTATAAATCTATTTTCCTGACAGGTTTTACTGTATCTTTGGCCATGGTCACATTTTTTTTTTTTTTTTTCATTTCCCGAAGGTTGTTTTATCTGGCAGTGATATTCCAGACAAGGAAGACCCCTTTCCCATCCAATTAATCCAGACATTATCCTGGCTTCCAGCGCGATCCAGATAATGATAAAACCAAACAGAAGCCATTTTAGCATGTCTACACCAGACATCAGGGAAGTGGGTCAGATGTTCTTTGCAGAATCAAGCCATCAGGTTTTCTCTTACATTCTCCAACATGTTGTCAGGTATGAGAACGAGGTCATTTCATCTGTAATATGTTACCGTGAGAGTAAAAATTGTGCTTCTGCATTAATCATTGCCTTCCAAATGCTTAGAGTTGTGTTTTCCAAACCTCTGTAGAGCAGCAGAGTTTATTTATAATTAAATAAATCTTTAATTGGGGTTTTATTGAGACTGTACTACACTTCAGTCAATGCCTGGAGCATGAGTCTAGACATGTAAATGTATGACATATCTGATGTATTTACAACTATACAGTACATCATAACAAGACAGCATGAGGCATTGTTATAAAGTTAAGGCACTGCTGAGGTTGTAAATGTGTTTAAATCAGAAAATTAGCTGCATAAACACTGGACGCGCTCCAAACGATCTGCTCCGACTGATACGGCTTTTGTTTGTTTTCTCTCTTGCACACACGTACTCCTCTGAGACCTTAGTATACATAACCTTTGTGGAAAAAGCTACCTTTTTTGACTACGTCCTCTAAAAGACATCATTGTTTGCATGGTTTCACTGATGCCAACGTTGAATAAACGAAACCATATGGTTGCTTATTGCACCAATTATTATGTTAGGTCGTATTTAACCTCATCTGAAATTGAAGAGAGAGAATAAAATAACCATTTGATTAAAAAGATGCTTGATGTACCTCTATGGTGTCCCTAAAAAGCATTTGGACACTTAAGTGACACCTAAAAAATGTCATTGCGTCAGATCATTTGCATTTTTGCTCAATGACTTTTGATCAAATCAACTGTTGCAGTGATTTTTTTATAGGACGCACAAAGTCAGTAAAACAACAAGACATCCGTTTCTCGTTGGTTATTCTCAGTATCTAACAAACTCTGGCTCGCGTTGGAATCGTCACTGTGCTGGGTTTGTTGAGAAAAGGGCCTTTTGTTTCCTTCGGTATGAGGCTTTAATCATATTCTGGCTCTTTCTCGCCGACCGCCTGAAGAGTTTTGGACAGTGTCATTGTTGCAAGTTAAACAGTGTTTTCTGGGAAAGAACCAAAGATTTGTGAGCTCCAGGACCAGTAGATGTCCTCATATCCCACAGCACAAGCAAATGTCAAGGTAAATTTGACTCTGGTTTATAAGTCCACTCTTATAAATAATGTTATATGTAGTGCTTGCTAAGGTAAGTGTCACTCTTAGTCTTATACTTGAACAGAACCTTAAAAGTTTACAACTTGTTTTTTTTTTTTTTTTTTATTATTGGCATGTAACTTGTCCTGTACCATTTGTGTGCAATGATACTACAGATTGTGTGGCCATTTGAGGAAGGGTGTGCTACTTTTACTATTTTTGCCTGGCAGACAAAGAGATTTACTTTGAAAGAGGGAGCCAAGGCATGTTTAGAGACCTGAATATCATCTGAATATCAAGACTTGGTGAACACTTTTGATTTGGGCCTCTAAGTAACCAACTGACAACCACAGAACAGCATGCTACCGCACAGAATGCATTAGCATGTAAAATAACATGCTAAACAAATAATCACATATTAGTGACTACATCCTAAAACCACTTAGAACATGCTAAAACCGCCCAGAATGCCCTAGTTACTTAACAACATGCTAAACCACTCAGAATACTTAAACAACCGCAGAGCAACATTGTAGGCAAAAATCACTCAGAACATCCTAACAATATAACAACAGGCTAACACCAATCTGATGTTGTTTATAGGCTAGTCTGTTTTGAGTGGTTTTAGCACGTCATACTGCTACTAGTGTCCTGAGTGGTTTTGGCATGTTGCTATACAGTTTCTATGGTGTTAGAAGTGGTTTTAGCATGTTGTTATGCTGTTGCCAGAGTGTCCTTAGCGGTTTTAGCAGGTTGCTATACAGTTTATATAGTGTTATAAGTGGTTTTAGCATGTTGTTATGCTGTTGCTAGAGTGTCCTTAGCGGTTTTAGCAGGTTGCTATACAGTTTATATAGTGTTATAAGTGGTTTTAGCATGTTGTTATACCGTTTCTTTGCTGTTAGTAGTTTTAGCATGTTGTTATGCTGTTGCTAGAGTGTCCCGAGCGGTTTTAGCATGTTGCTATACATTTTCTATGGTGTTATGAGTGGTTTTGGCATGTTTTTAAGGCGTTTCTAGGGTGTTCTGGGTGGTTTAGCATGTTAAACAGTTTCTATGCTGTTATAATTGGTTTTAGCTTGTTATGCATTGCTAGAGTGTCCTGAGCGGTTTTAGCATGTTGCTATACAGTTTCTATGGTGTTATGAGTGGTTTTGGCATGTTTTTAAGGCGTTTCTAGGGTGTTCTGGGTGGTTTAGCATGTTAAACAGTTTCTATGCTGTTATAATTGGTTTTAGCTTGTTATGCTGTTGCTAGAGTGTCCTGAGCGGTTTTAGCATGTTGCTATACAGTTTCTATGGTGTTAGTGGTTTTAGCATGTTGTTACGCTGTTGCTAGAGTGTCCTGAGTTAGCATGTTGCTATACAGTTTCTATGGTGTTATGAGTGGTTTTGGCATGTTTTTAAGGCGTTTCTAGGGTGTTCTGGGTGGTTTAGCATGTTGCTAAACAGTTTCTATGCTGTTATAATTGGTTTTAGCTTGTTATGCATTGCTAGAGTGTCCTGAGCGGTTTTAGCATGTTGCTATACAGTTTCTATGGTGTTAGTGGTTTTAGCATGTTGTTATGCTGTTGCTAGAGTGTCCTGAGTTAGCATGTTGCTATACAGTCTATGGTGTTATGAGGGGTTTTGGCATGTTTTAAGCCTTTTTAAGGGTGTTCTGAGCAGTTTTAGCAGGATGTTATACAGTTTCTATGGTGTTATGAGGGGTTTTGGCATGTTGTTAAGCCGTTTCTAGGGTGTTCTGAGTGGTTATAGCATGTTGCTGAACAGTTTCTATGGTGTTATGAGTGGTTTTGGCATGTTGTTAAGCTGTTTCTATGGTGTTATAAGTGGTTTTAGCATGCTGTTATGCTTTTGCTAGTGAGTGGTTTTAGCATGTTATGTTGCTAGTGTACGTTGTAATACAGTTTCTAAGGTGTTTTGAGTGATTTTAGCCTATTGTTACACAGTTGCTATGTGTTTCCTGGGCTGTGTTTCGCAAATAGTTGATCTTAGTACCATTGCCACCAATTGTCTCTGTGATCAACTTATGCTTACAATGCTTTTGACAAACGCAGCCCAGGAGACACTAGTGTCTATTAATGTGACCCATTGATAACTAAATCATCATAATCAACACCAAAGCTGCAATTTTTTGACAATGGGTCCCACAGCAAAATTAGAAAAGCATTTAACGTTAAACATTAAAATTAGTATGATGCAAGTCTGAGAGTGCATATTTCTATGCCAGTGTTGCTTTGTTTTTCCCATGGTTCTGATCTCACTTTTCGCTCTATACATGTGTTTCTCATTAGCGTCTGAACTCTCAGAGCACAGCTTGGTTTTTTAATATACCTGCTGAAGGATGTTACATCCAGAGCGGAAACCTGAGAGAGAAAATAAGGTATCGGCTGTAAGAACCAAAGAGATCTGTAATACCTGGAAAAAGCTAACTGTTAGCGTTGCCATTCGCCTCAACAGCAGTTCCTCAGCTAACGCATGTAGCCCTAAAATGATGTGAAATATTTAAGACTATAAAAGTCATAAATATATAAATCTATAAACATCTGTAGTATAATTGCTAGATCAGGCTAACAACAAAAAAATTGGTTCAATCAAGAAATGTAACATGCCAAAAGATTTCAGAATCACAGCATTGTATGCTGGTTCTGTTAAAATGCTCCCCTCGGGTTTGGATCACAGCTCAGGGAAGTAGTCCCATGTGGAGGGAATCAGATGCTAGCGGAGTTGACTTACAACCGTATTAACATCAAGAATTTTGGAAAAGTGCACAGGAAGGGCAACTCAGGTGGATGACACACACACACCTGCAGAGAAAAGAGATGGCCACTCTTGGTTTTATGGCGTCACTGGAGGAAAGGTTATGTGCAAATCATATGGATGTGATCTTTTACCATGATCATTCATGGATGATTAATAAATGTAATATTTAATTTTAAAAGTAAATAGTTAATTATAAAAGACTCTAGGCTAAATTCTAATTGGATGACTCACTTTCAGTGTTATTGTAAATGTCGTTAAACCCAAACCCTCAAGTTACTACAGTATGTTGTACAGTAATGAAGATGCAACCCACAGTAATGCATTTTACGTGGTGGATTGTTTCCTCCGATTAAATCCAATAGATAAAACAGATTCTAAATTATGATTGGATGAAGCCATTGTTACCTGTGACCACACATGCTATATAGAGTGCAACAGTCAGGTTCGGGAAATAAAAACTTTTTTTAAATTTTCTTCATAAGGATATTGATTTTGAACAATAATCACAAATCCCTAAAGACAGATTTATTGTGAGCTATGAGGTTGTTAATCCATGGTATTTATTTCTGCTGAAGCCGTCAGGCCACATTATTTAAACTTAATTCAAATAAATGTAGTTTTCACTCGTAATTCCACTGTTAAACACATTACCCATGATGCTGTACAGAGAATTACAACAATCAGAGAATCAAAAATGCAACACAATCTCAAATAGCTCTTTAGCCGTTACGTGCACAATATTCTTTGTCTTTTGTCCGATTTTTAAAAACTTTTTTTGTTTTAACATCACATTGTGAATATAGACGCTGCATCCATTTTGTCTGTTTTCATCTGTTAAAATTGCACATTTATTCATCACATGCCATATCCACACAAAAGCAGGATTAGACCTGTGTGGCTATCCAGTTTGTTTTTCATTTGTGTGAAGTTGTCTTAATTACTCTCACGTTCAGCTGCTTCTTATTGGGAGGCTGGATGTTGCATTGGTTTCTGTGAAACGTAAGATGCTGGTAGTAAAAGTTTACAGGCAGTTTCAAAGAACCCCCGTCCACAAAACCCCTGATGCTCAGAGATGAGTCATTTAAAAACAAACATGTGCATATGGTCATGTGTGCATCACGCTACGCTTAGCATGTAACATGGCAATCTTAGTTTACAACTTTCCTGGATGAATTTCTCCAATGTTCATTATCTTGTTTGAAATCACCTATACTATCACCTATTACACAGTTTTATTATTCTGGCAAATAATAACCAAACGTGACCATGAAATTGCAGCTCATACTTTCACATGTAAATGAATTTGAAGGCAAATTTAGCACGTTAACTAGGGCGACCCTCGACTAAAGATTTTTATAGTCGACTAGTTGTCATTCATTTAAGCGTTTAGTCGACTATTCTAGTATTAATATTAAGCCATAAATCATGATAATGAGCCTTTAATTGCCTATATAATATATAGCCTAATCGGCACTCAAACGCACGCATATTAAGCTTGCCACAGCGCACCAGCAAATGTAGGGATTATGAATGGGTGACTGTAAAATAGTTTTAAAGGGATCATGAACTGGCTTTTTACATTTTATTTTATTGTTGTCTGAGGTCAACTTATGACGTTCGCTTGGTTTTTGCATTCAAAAACATAAAAAAGATATGTAATAGGCTATTTTGTAACCTAGTTTTTAGCCTAGCTGAAAAACGCTACGTTTTTATGGGCGTCTCGCACTTAAGACTTGGAAGCAAACGCCCACTGCTGTGAGTGGATAACAGTTTTGCATATTATAATGAGTTTCAACTCACCCGTCGATGCACATGGGGGAAATTGTTTTGAAAACGTCCAATGTTGTAAAATGGCAACCAGAATGATTCGCCCATACATTTCCGACCCAGAGTCCGTGTGTTGCACAATTCCTGTCAGATCCAATATAGACGGCACAGCATCGTTCTTTACTCTTGATCGGTCTGCAAATCCAGTCTTGTTAACAAAACCATCCACAGTGAAATGAAGCGAACAGACGGACAATGTTTCAGGCTACCTCATCAGCTGGAACGTCATTAAAAATAAAGTTTATCCATGCAGTCCTATTGGAATCCAGAGGAAGCTCATGCAGCGACTGTCTTCTTCCACAACCAGGCACTCCACAATATTTTGTATTGCTCGGTAGCTCGATCCGGTTTGTCATCACGAGGTAGGCCTATGTTATTTAGCTATGTTATGCGTGTAATGCGTGAATCGGTGGGCGGGGCTAAACCGGCTGTGTTGAAGTAGGCGTTAATCTTCTTCTGCGGGGGTGGTGTTTTATCCTCTTTGACGTCATAGTTCCCCACTTTGAAAAACGAGTCGTTTGCTGAGGCTGGTGTGAATAAAAGCTTTTATTGGACTAACAAGGACGTTTTCAGTTCTGGAACTTACAGGATATTCTTATAATATGATGACCTCTTAGATGTCAAAAGCTCAAGGAAAATTTGATTTCTCAGTTCATCACCCCTTTAATAATTTATTGGTAATAAGTTATGTGTTTTCAGCTTTCAAGTCGACAAGTCATAGTAGCGAACACGTTTCATACGGATTGCGTAATCTGAGAATATTTATGTTCCATTTTAGATGGTTCATTTCACAACAGACATTTCAAGTTTTCTATAGATATATTTCTCCTGTCTGTGAGGCAAGTATACACTGAGTTTCGGTTCATAGCTCACATTTCTCTAGGTTAACATTAGAGCGAGTAGACTTTTAAAGTTGCTACTACTTAATAGCTACATGTTTCCAGTGATACGCCATATTTGACGTCGAAGAACGATACACGGATGTTTGGATTTCCACCTATCTGTCCCTCACGGACTGAGTGATTTCACCACTTCTTGCGGAGGTTTTTTGCTGTGACTAACCGACTAATAAAATTTCGGTCAACCCAGACTCTTCTTGTCGACTAATGTAAACGCAAAGTAAATGAAATGTAACTAGGACACGCCTGCAGAGATCCTACGTCCTTTTCCTCTGTTGCAGTTACACCACAGGGAGAATTAAAATGTCCCCTCCGACGCTCTGCCACAGCTGTTGCCTTTTAAAACGCTCATTGTGCAAGAGGATATACAACAATTGAAACGTGTCCAATGATAACATGCTGGAAAAGTAGTTTTATGCTGTGGGCACATCCAGTGTCAGGGGGAGATTTATCTGAAGGCTCTGGACAATTCTAACAACGCTGTGTTGCGTTAAGTTAAACACTTAATAAAGATATACTGTCTGGTCATTATTTGTTTTAGAGGCCCATTCAAGTATTAGGCAACACAGAAACAATCGTGTGATACTGTGACATGGCTGCCAGTTCTTGTAAGGGATGTTGGCACAAGACACTCTTCTAGGGACTCAAATCTGTGGCACGCCGCTTACTAATATACTAGATGTTGCAGTGTCCAAAATTGCATAGTACTCTCTTGAGTAGGTACTTATTTTGAATAAGTGATTACTTCATGACTGCTAAAAAGTATGTTCTATGAATCTGTGTAGTATGAATGCACAATGTACATCTGCCCAGTTGCCCTTATCATGTGACCTACTGTACCAGTGTCAGTTACGTCGCTTCACTGACTCTCGTTCGTAAATCCTCTCCCGTGGCCTCATGGGATAGTAAAGTGCCCATCGTAAGCACACTTTAGGAATTTTCCTGGAAGAATTAGGTCATCCGGGTATGTTTTGCCTACTCTTTTATGCTGTGAATTTGGACATACTTCTTTTACCACCTTCTGTTTTTTTTACCTACTACTGTATGAAGGAAGGATGGGATTCCACATGCAGTCTTAGGCCGGATTCACATATAGGGCCTAAACCCCGTAGAAAACGCTGGGCGCGCCGCATTCTCCATTTTCCAAAGCGCTAGGGCGGTTGCGCTTCAGTTGGTTCTTGTCACATGACCTATTGTGTGCGTATGGTGCTCTTGCGCTATTCTGAAAAGTTGAGATGTTTTTATCTCGACGCGGCGCGGACGCACAAGGAAAAAACGAGCGCGTTGCACCGCAACCGCATCGCTTCCATTATGAGCGAGCATACCGCGCGCCTACATTTGAAATAACGAACTTGAGCGCGCAAAAGACGCGATATGTGAACCGGCCCTAAGGGACCATACGCACACAATAGGTCATGTGACAAGAACCAACTGAACTGAAGCGCAACCGCCGTGGCACTTTGGAAAATGGAGAATGCGGCGCGCCCAGCGTTTTCTACGCATTTTTAGGAGCTATATGTTAATCCAGCCTTAGACAGAAGAAACTCTGAAGAAATTGTAAGAGGCAAAATGCTCTGGTATTCTGGTTGTGAGGGAGTTACTATTGCTAAGGTGTTTTTATCATGTTGCTTGAGTGCTCTATGACCATGTCAGCTGTTATTTCTAAAGTGTTCTGGATTTTTCAATGCGTTGCTGTGCAGTTGCTAGGGCATTTTGGGTGGTTGTTTTAGCCTGTTACTGTATCACTAAGCTGGTGGTGTGTTGCTCTGTAATTGGCATCCATCCATTCATCTATCTACCCGTTTGTTCCCTCATTCGTCCATCCATCCGTCCATCTATCAGTCCATCCTTCCATCCATCCATCTTTTATAGCATGAAGTCATTCTTTCATAGTTCTAGAAGCCATCTGTAAACCCAGGAGGATACTTTGAACCTATGCACTGCACTAAAGAACCAATAATGTCACATCAGAAACTTTATTAATCTCCAGGGAATCATATAGAGCCCAATTTATATAACATTTGCTACTAAAGAACCACTTAAGAGTCTTTATTGGCACCACATTGTAATTACCCTGGGTTCACGCAGTGATTAAATGTTGCCCTATGCAGCAGTCTACTTTGCAGAATAAGAGAATCTTGTTCCTTTATCTTAGTAATTGACATAAACACCCTGAAAGGTTTTGCGCTATAAGTCCAATTTAAACAAAGAGAGCAAGGGTTGATTGGGTTCTCTGTAAGTGGGGGGCCAAGGGTCACGTACAGCAGCTTGAAATTGTTTTCCAGGATCATTTAAATTGCACCCCACAGTCTTCAAACGACAAGACCACTGATGGGCCAAATGCTCCGCTCACCAAAGGTGTGCCCGCGGGGGTCATGGGGCACTGTACTGATGATGAAATGTGCCCAGCGTGGCTTCCCATGGAGAGAGCGAACGCTTCCCCAGAGGCCCAGCTGACGATTCCAGCACAGATCTGCTCATGTGTTGTGTATTAAACAATTATAACCATTTCATCTGTAGGGGGTTGAGTTATATAACAATACACAGAGAATCTATTCATGGGAACTCACTCTGTGAAGGCTCCTGTTTCCAATTTAACACAACAAGGAGGTTAACAACCCTCCTGTAGTAGCCTAAATGTATTGTTTCTTTTTCTGAGATCTCTTGCAAGAATGATTTAGACTGCATCTATACTGAAAACGAGAGACCCTATGTGGAGAGACCCTTGCAGATACACTCTTAAAATATAAAGGTTCCGTGAAGAACATTTAATACACCAACGGAACCTTGTGCAGAAGGAGCATCGAATGACATGAAAGTTGGACATAATTCAATTTTTTGATTGAATTATCCCTTTTAATTTTTGTATTACACTTTCTGAAACACATGTCCATTACAAGGGGTTCATTAGTCAAGCAAAGATTACAAAATGTAATGTATTGTGGTAGTTGATCTTTAGACAAATCATTTGGCCTCTTCCATTGCTCTTTACAGGGAATCAGGTTTCATCCTGTTTTCAGTAAAAAATCTGTGCACTGGGTGGCAAGAACAATGAATGCAGTTATTCTAGTTCATCTGATCTGAGTCCATGATCACTGTAGGTAAGTCCTGGGGACCTCAGCAGAGTCAAGGTGGGTAATAAAAGAAAGGCCTGATTATAATATAATAATTTATGTGGAGAAATGTCTTTTTTTTTAAAAAAACTACGTTTTAACCAAGGCGGCAACATTCTAATCTGAAAAATGAAGTGCGAAAAACTGCAATACATCGAAAATCCGCTAGAGGGAGGTCCCAAAAGGGAGCAAATATCCATAGACCCCATGTTAAAATGTCCGTTTTCATATGTTTACAGGTTGGTCCCATGGACAACAAAGGCTATATAAAATAAAATTTCACAACCCTGTCTTTTTGTGGGACCAAAAATTGTCCGTTAGATATACACAAGATGAATTATATCTCATGTTCAACCACTAAACTAGAGACATCAGAGCCAGCGGCAAACGTCAGAAGCCCTAGCCGAGGTAAGGCTGTTCCAGGCGGAGTACATGAGTGCCCGGCGAACCCCTGGATGCTCCAAAAACGTCAGATCAAATTTTTAAATAGGCGCTATCTTTATAAATAAACCACAGGTTTGAGCTTTAAACAACTACATTGTCGACTTAAAAACTATTAAAACTACATTTCGTAACACAATAAAAGTAGTTTTTTTAAATTTCGCGGCTTTTCACCTTATTTTACCTAGAAGTTGCAAGAGTCGGGTCCACTGGCCGGCTCAGTCTCACAAAGCTTCCCAAGGATTTCCCAAGATGGCGCCACCCATGCCCCCCATAAATGGCTTCAAAACCGTTCTTCAGAGAGTCTATCAGTGACTTCACAGATGCTTTGTCCATATTTTTTAGTCTATGGTTTTAACTGATGTTTATGGCACATCATCAATAGGCTGTACATTTATAAGCTCTATTAGCTAAATTGCTTTAATTGTAATGTCAGCATATAGCAACAGAAATTAGCAATGACACCATTTTGTATTCTCTGATTTTCATTAAAAATATATTTTTTGAAAATATATAATATGCACTCATATAACTGAATGCGAGTGCAATGCACAATATGGTGGAATAAGTCCCACCTTTTCAATAATAGAGCCAATCGGCAATTGTTAAAGTCATTGTGTCACAGCACCTGTCGTTAAGCTTGATTTGAGCTTTAAGGAAAATATTTATGTGACAGTTGTCAGATTTCATTGGTGATTTAAAAAATGAAAATTAAACTTACTGAACAGCTTTGGATAATTTGATGCTTCCCTATTCAAAGAGATAGTAGCTGGACTTGCATGACTAAAACAGCGGCCCGAAGGTGTTTCAAAGATGGCCGCCGAGTGAAATGACTTGCCTTACCCACAATAAACACACTCAACTTGACTTTTCTATACACTCATTATTCCATCAGATTGCCAAATGTCAAGACATGTTTATTGAAAACTAAATTAAACATCTAAAGCAACCTCTCGCTGAATTAAAGGGACACTCCACCCATTTGCATTAAGCTTTCCATTGTTAGAAACACAGTTATACTATTGAATAGTCGTGCAACACTCTCTCATTTTCCCCCGAGACGAGAGAAATCAGTTATTTACCTTTTTCACTTCCCCCCACAATGACGCAAAAATCGTCATTTTACGTCATTGTCAGAGGAAGTGTAAGAGTGGGGGGATTTCTGTAAAGACTAGTTCCCACCCTTTCAAACCCGCCCATAGGGGGTTGGACCTAATGCGCTAACAGACCTATCACAGATCAGAGCCAGTGCGTTTGATTTCCCCGACAGAAACTTTTTGAAAATAAGGACGAAGGTACAGAATACGCAGAGGTTTGCATTATTGAGGATTGGGATTACACATAGTGTCAGCCATTTTTTTTTTTTTTTGGAAGCTAAGCTAGCAGGCTCTTGTTCTGTGGAGAAAGCTGAGTATTAACTTTAGAAGTTACCGTCCTCTTTTTCCCAGACATGTCCGGCTGTTGATGTCTGGGATTCAGCCATGCATTGTTTACATGTACAGCTTTTGTTTCAATCTAACTAAATTCATTTTGATTGGTGAATCTGAATGTAGTGTTTACATGAACGCTAAACAAGTGATCAGTTGATGTGCGTTTTAACATTTGCTAAGAAAATTCCCGCTCCTCAGTAGCCGCGTTTCCATTACCCTTCAATTTGCGCAAATTGAAATTGCGAAATGAAAATACGCTCAATGGAAACTCCCGTTTATCGCAAAAAAGTTTTTACGCTCGCATGAGGAGGTTTTTCAGACAATTCGAAAAAGGATTTTTTCGCAAAACTGCAATGAAAACGGATTTTGCGCATTTACAGTCACCTGACTTAGAAGACGGTGTGTTTTAGGTCTGTGTCCGCAAATAATAATAATAATTATCATCATTAGCCTATTATAACATTTATTAGGCACATGTAGCCTAGAAGACGCTTTTATCCAAAAAAGGAACAAAGCAATTCGTCACATCATTCATAGTACAGGTTGGACAATAATAGGGCTAAGATTATCACAAATAAACACTCAATTTTGACCAATATCCAAGAGTGTGTGCGGAGTTTGGAGCACGCACTGGATGGCAGACAGACGTGGGCGCGCCGTGAACACTTTCATTTTCCTATCAATAGTGGAATCAACTTAAAATACTCTATCGTTTCTGGTTATACAGAAAATAATAATACATTATTCGCAACTACTTTTATTTGCGTAATGTCACAATAACAAGAAAACGTTGTTCTTTTGTAAAATAACAAAACAATCAGGCGCGCTTTATGATCTTCGTGAACTGGAGCGCGAGAACTGAAACAATAGCCTTTATAGACTAAAGCTTGAAATGTCCACTTTAAAAAGAACAAATTCGAATCGTAAACTAATACCTTCTGATTATGTAATCCGTATGAAAGCTGCCGTTCTCTCTAAAGGTGCATGCGGAGATTGTGTTTTTAGCTCGTTATTTTTTTCAGACGCATTTATAATAACTCACCTAGCCTAAAGCACTGCGGGAAAAATATCATAAATAGGCCTAGGCTATGTTCTAATTTGGCCTTAGAACACCAGTAAAATCTACATTTTTCCCCATATTAATTTGTGAATATTTTAAATATTTTAAATGTTTTAAAGGGGGCAAAAAGTCATAAACAAATATCTAAAATTTCATTGAGATGTATATAGCGCAGCATTGGTGTGGTCAAACTAAAATGATGGTGTTCAACTTTGCGTTTTAAAAATGCAACAACCGTTCATTTTTCGTTTTACAACGACCCTTTGGACATAATACGAGATAGAGTTCTTTATTAAATTCATTTAAAAAAAGAAACAACAATCACAGGAATAGCCTCTCTAAACCTTAAAAAAATGCCATCAAGACATCGAAGCAGTAATAAGGGAGAAACACCAGGAACTCTATATCTTTCCCTGCTATAAATGCTTGGATAACACATCACGTCTCCTTTATGGAGCTCCATACTCCTTCCATTAATAATAATAATAATGTCTAGTGCAGTGCATGGCTGTGAAATAAATCATAAACCTACCAAAGTCCGTTGATTTTTGGAATGACTTATCGCGAGAGGAAAAAAAGATGTTTTAGTCGCATAACATCGGTTAATGGAAACACCGTCATTTCGCAAGTTTTTTATCGAAATTTGGAAAATATCGCAAAAGTTTTGCGCAAATCTGTAATGGAAACGCGCCTAGTGAGAGATACGAGACTTTAACTTACGTCTCGCTCATTGCTCAAGTTAATCACGCCATCGGCCTCGCGTCGTTCTCTACACGGCCCTAGCCTCGTCCTGCTCGCCACAGTAAACATGATGAATTGTGACTGTAGAACGCAAAAGCCGAATCCCAGGCATTTTGGGCGATCTCGAAACACATTTTTGGGCATACTCACTCATCACGAAGACTCACTAGTAGCCTTCACTGTTGTTTACCCACTGTGCCGTTACCGGTAGGCGTGGCCTCCTTGGACAGCGAAGCAAGTGCATTCTGGGAGTTGTTGTCTTTCATCCACATTAGCCAAAAATACATTTTCAGGCTTTTCTCAGTCTAGAAAGCTCCAAATTAAAAAATAATTTCACATTTCTTCTACATAAATTACCCATTTTAAATACACATTCATCTTCCCAGAGGTGGAGTGACCCTTTGAATATGCAATGGGATGAAGTCTTGCTGTATCACTGACAGTTTTTGAAAAATAGTAGGCGGTATACAGTCTATACAGCACACTATTCAGTAAAGTTAACTATTCTGACCATAACCAGTGTTGTTTAGGTGTAACATTTTATTTTCTGAATTGAATTGACGCGTGTTAACGCGTTTTATATTGCTTGCTATCGACAATCCTGCAACACCGAATCAATCTCTATTAGTTTTTTAAGATTTTTTTCTATCAAGCTTCTGAAGAGGAGCTGCTACTGTTAAAGATCTAAAACGCTTCCCTGCTGCTTTAACAACCCCCAGCGATCACTTTTAACCTCAAGTGACGTCTATTGTACTTATGAATGGCCTTAGAAGAAAGCGACCTGTAGCTCTGAAGTCTGGTTTTAAACAGGAGCAGAGTTAAAGTATCTTCCCCGCTGGTGCGCTGTGCTTCTGAACCCCGTCGAGAGGGTCTTCTGCACCGACGCACGCTGCAGGAATATGGGTTAAGCTCCTCGGGGCAGGCCCTTGAAGTCATTTGACTGGATGTATAAATGTTTAGTGCTTGTTAAGAGCAGATAAAAGTCTTTCCTGTTCAGTGCGAGGAACAGATGGCTCTGATAGTGTCGACATCTTTATATACTGGACAGGGTCCTTAAACAGTCCTTAAAAAAAGTTGGAAATAGCTAGAACTGCACGATTAATCGTGAACAGATCTTGATTCAAACACCACCGCGATCTTGTTCTTGAATGACAACAAATGTGTCTATTAAACCTTTGACAAAATCCTGCCGGAGCATTTGATTGTCAATTGCATTGTTATGCCTCTAGGTGGCGGAAAGTGCCTTAAAAATGTATTTGTCGTTGAATCATTCATTTGAGATTCGTTCAAAAATGCTGATTCATCCAGTAATGAAGCAAGCAAAGTATGAGTGAGTCAATGGCTCCGTCCGAAATTGCATAGGCTACTCTCTTGAGGTACTTATTTTGAATATGTAGTTACTTCATGACAACTAAAAAAGTACTATCTATATAATATGAATGTAATGTGGACATACTGCATTCGCCATGTTGTCATTATTATGTGACTTACCAGCATCAGTTGTGTCGCTTCAATGCCATTCATAAATCCTCTCCCATGGCCTCATGGGATAGTAGAGTGTCCATCGTATGTACACTTCCGAATTTTGCCGGAAGAAGTGGGTCATCCGGGTACTTTTTACGTATACTACTTTCAGTAGTGTGAATTTGGACATACTTCATCTGTCACATACTGTTTTTCACCTACTATATGTTAGGCAAAGTAGGCATGGGAAGTATGAGATTTCTGATGCAGCCATTGAATCATTCATTCAAGAGATTCGTTCAAAAACACCTATTCATCCAGTAATGAGATGAGTGACTCATTGAATCATTCAAACAACCCATCTTTTTTAAATTAAATATTTTTTTATTAGACTGCAGCACTTAAAATTTTGCATGTTATTTTATTTAGGAATTTTCTGTTCAGAATCGTGATCTCCATTTGATATAAAATAAATCACGATTCTCGATTTATCTAGAATTGAGCAGCTCTAAAAATGGCCTATCATAAATTATATAAATAGTCTTAAATTTGGTGGGGAACAATATAAATCGTGATATAGCATATTGTGATTAATTATTCAATTTCACAAGGCAAGAATTTAGGCCATGTCCACACTAATACGTTTTCGTTTGAAAACGTATATTTTTCTCTCCGTTTTGGCCTTCCGTCCACACTGAGACGCCGTTTTAAGTCAACAAAAACGTATTGTTTGGAAAACGCTCTCCAAAGTGGATACATTTGAAAACGCCATTTTCGCGTTGTAGTGTGGACAGTGAAACCGGAGGTATTTCAAAACGATGACGTAAGTTTAGTCATGTGATCCATGTAGTACCAATAGATATTCATGTTTATCGGTATTGTGCCTGTTATGTGTTATTCATTTTTACACTATTGCTAAAATATGTTACTTTTAATGTTACTTAATATGTGCTATTCTTCATAGCACAGTACTGCAAAGATAACAGATAATGTAGTCTACTCACATTTGCTGTCCTGCGGCAAAACAGGAGAGCAGTTGCGTTTTAGACCAAACATATGGTGACTGAATGCAGTGTTGTAGTACTCGAGACTCGGACTCGTCTCGGACTCGGTCTCGAGACCATATTTTAATGGTCTTGGTCTTGTCATGGACTCGTGTCTATTTGGACTCGGAATTGACTCGTACTCGAACATTTTTTTTTTAGGACTCGGAATTATTCCCGAGTCCACTCGAGTTCAATTAAAAATATTTTTCATGATTATTAATGTATGATAATAAAATATTTCTTGACACGCCCAGTGATTGGTGATTCTCTAGTGCGCAACTGCGCATGACAACTTGTAATAAAATTACTTTTAACACCACCTACTATGTGGCCTTTTTACCCTAAACTGATCATATTTTTTAAACTCTGAGTAAATTCAGTAAAAAAAAAATAAAAATAAATATTTCTCTAAGTAAATAAAAGTAAATTAGGTAATCAACCCTCACTGGTCTCTCAACCCTCAACCCTCACTGGACCGTCTCTGGTCTCGGACTCGACTCGGACTCGACTCTCTATGGACTCGGTCTTGACTCGGACTCGACTCTCTCTGGTCTCGGTGTCGACTCGGACTCGAGTGAGGTGGTCTCGACTACAACACTGACTGAATGCGACCTGGACGCATCCGTGATGGTGAGATATTTTCTAAATAAAATTATCCTGTTAATGTGCGATGACATTATTATTTATTTTCCCATCTGTATCATCTCAGTGAGCTTTTGTGAAGTTTCACGCATGCGCATTAAAGTGAATTTAGAAGTTTCTCATCCACACTGAAACGTCGGAAAACACCTGAAAACGCTAGTGTGGACGGAGAGCGTTTTTAAACGAAAACCCCGTTTTCAAATGTATCCGGATTAATGTGGACGTAGCCTTAATTAACCTGGCAACCCTGTAATATTTCTGCTCTTCCATAAGCGCCATCTACTGTTAGAGGGTGAATTTGACGAGAGTTTTGCCAGGTCTAACAAAATATGATTTGAAGAAAGGATTCTCACAATAGCAGTTCAACATATCTACTCGCACAAAAAAAAAAAACTAAATAATACTGATCCAAAGAGATCAGAGGAACTACAAAGATCTTAAGTGTGATGAAGGAGAACAGAGTTGTCTGTTCTCTGTTGTCTGTCTTCAAGTAAACGTTTTTACAATGGCTAATAGACAAAATCCTCGCACTTTGATGAGTGATTTACCCTGCTATACAGCTTTTACTTTGATCGCTGTCAAGCGTGGTTGAGTTTGCACAGATTTATGACCTCAAACACTGCCAGAGAAAACAATTTTACCAATAACATCTTCATACCTCCTGGATGAACTGACAGATTTGTGATCAAATGCAAATGACCCCTCAAAAAATATAATTTCTTATGATTTGTTGATATTCCGTCACATTTTTAATGACTCGACATTGTAAGTTTAGCGTTTTATGAGAGAATGTAGCCTACCATTTCCTGACTGTGATAAAACTAAACTTTGACTTGCCAGTTTAAATAAAGGAGCCTTGATACAGAGATCACTTTTGGGATAACTTTTGGCATTTAGCTCAATAGACTATTTTTAACATGGCTATTCCCTCTGTTTATATGGGTTTCTTGTACTAAAAAAAAGCAAAAATGGGTAGATGATGAGTAGGATTAGGGGTGTGGTTAGGGATCAGGGGGCGGAGATGGGTAGGTGTGAGCGATTTCCTGGATTTCGTGTTCTGTAGTGAGGACCATCTTGATCCAGGGAGCGGAGTTGGATCCAGATGTAAGGGGTGGAGATGGGTAGGATTAGAGGTGGGGTTAGGGAATCAGGAGGTGGAGATGGGTACGATTAGGGGTGGAGTTAGGGATCAGGGGGTGGAGATGGATAGTATTAGGGGTGGGGTTAGGAATTAGGGAGTGGAGATGGGTAGGATTGGGGGTGGTGTTAGGGATCATGGGGTGGAGATGGGTAGGATTAGAGGTGGGGTTAGGGATCAGGGGGTCGAGATGGGTAGGATTAGGGCTGGGGTTAGGGAATCAGGGGGTGGTGATGGGTAGGATTAGGGGTGGGGTTAGGAATTAGGGGGTGGAGATGGATAGGATTAGGGGTGGGGTTAGGAATTAGGGGGTGGAGATGGGTAGGATTAGGGGTGGGGTTAGGGATCAGGTGGTGGAGAGGGGTAGGATTAGAGATGGGGTTTAGGAATCAGGGGGTAGAGATGGGTAGGATTAGGGGTGGAGTTAGGGATCAGGGGGCAGAGGTAGGTTTATGTATATGTAAGGTGGGAGAACTTGGTGGGATCTGGATCCAACTCCTCCCCCTGGATTTTGAGTTCTGCAGTGAGGACCATCTCCAAAAACTAAAGATGACTGAACTAAACTACAAACTAAAGATGGCTGCGTCCTTGTTTCTCTGGTGGTCAAGCTCTAGTGTTTTGGCGGATAAACATATGGTTGAAAACTAGATTAACAATTTATTTAACAAATAAATGCATTAATTTTCGACACTGCACGTTTGAACCACCTATAAATTTACCTTTACACCTTTACAAAAAAGTATTATAATATTATTTAGAGATGCACAATATGCAGATTTTAGCCAATATTAGAATGTTCCTTATCACAGGTGATTTGATTTTTTTTTTTTTTTTTTTTTTTTGAAAACAGACATTAAGCATATTATTTCAATTCAACTTCTAACCTTTTCTTTTCAAGTCAAACTTAACTATGCCAGATTATGAAAATGTTATGCACATTAAATAATTTTAATGGCTGATTTTACTTATTCTACTGTATTGATTTATAATATCAATCAACATATCAGCAGTCTGGATCACTAATATTTTTCTACTATACAGACATGTCACCAAAATCAACATTTAAATCAGATTTCTGGAATAAATTCATGTAATAAATTCATTTTTAATGCAAACTTCGCCACATCTCCATGTAAAACAAAGAGTTAACAGACTAAATTGAACAATTGAACAAGCATAATATCAAGCACATCTGTGCGCATCAGATTTATCCTCAATGTCCCATAATAAAACTGTCAGTGACAAGCATTTTGGCTCCAACAACAAACGGTACATCAGAACTGCTTTGGGTGCACGAGTCAATGACAACTGGAGCATTACCATGGAGGCAAATAACAATTTGTATTTACAAAAATAGGTCCGGGAGGCTGAAAGTTGCCTCCACATGCATTAACAGAAGCCCAGTTCTGCCCGAGAGTCGAATTGTCGCCCGATTACACATGTTCCCTGCTGTAGAATCTTATGGCTGTTCTTGGATATCATCTCAGCCTGCTCCAAATCCTCAAACGCTTCCGCTGCTACTCCGAAAATAAAATTGAGAAGGCCATGATGATACAGCAACACGCCACGTAAGGGCTTTTGCGCTCACCTGAAAGGTAATGTAAAAGATCATTACCACCAAAATAATACATCCGACTATATAAAAAACTCTACATGAATCGGCTATCTTTGACGTTACTTACCTATTCTTGCACATTTCCAGAATATTCCGAGAAATCTGAGGGCAAAAAGAAAGGGTTTAAGGTTAATGTTTGAACAGATATAATGTAAAAATTAAACTGAAACCAACTATTAACTATTAACAACAGCAGCAGCAGCCCTGGGAACTCATTTAAATAATAATAATAATAAAACAAATACTATGGAAGTCAAAGTTTGGTTACCGACATTTTTTAAAAAAAATATTATTTTGAGTTTAACAGAAGAAAGAAATTCATACAGGTATGGAACAACTTTAGGGTGAGTAAATGATGACAGTATTTTAATTTTTGCGTAAACTATCCCTTTAAAGGATAACTCTGGCGTAAAATGAACCTTTGGTCTAATAAAACATTGGTACCTAGTCGACCGTTCTCTAAGATTTGTTTTCATGATAATCGAATGTAAAAAGTTTTATCTCTAAAACTGTTTAGTGTATAATACTAGTATATGGGGGCATATAATAAGTACAACTAAATCGCTAGTTAATACAACTAACAAGGCTCAAAATAGCCCCACACTTACAGTAACATAATGAGGCTCCATACATGCAAAACGAAGCATTGAGAACTTTGTAAGTGTACAGACAGTTTAATAAGAAGATACATTATAAAGACCAATCGTTATAAAGTTCAATTCGTGAATACAGGCAGCAGCCATCTTTGGAAAATAGTCTCGATAAGTCGAACCAAGAATTTGACTTATCGAGACTGTTTTCAAAGATGGCTCCTGTCTGTATACACGAAGTGGACTGTCTTTATAAAATATCTTCTTATTAAACATTCAGTACATTTACAAAGTTCTCAATGCTTCGTTTTGCATGTAGGGACCCTCATTATGTTACTGTGTTAGTGTGGGGTTATTTTGAGCCTTGTTAGTTGTATTAACTAGCGATTTCTTTTTACTTATTAAATGCCCCCATATACTAGCGTTATACGCTAAACAGTTTTAGAGATAAAACTCTTTACATTCGATTATCATGAAAACACATCTCAGAGATCGGTCGACTAGGTACCAATGTTTTATTAGACCAAATGTTTTGACCATTTTGCGCCCGAGTGCTCCTTTAATATCTAATATGACCCATCCTGGAGATCCTGGAGGGCCACAACCCTGCAGAGTTTAGCTTCAACCCTAATTAAACACACCTGGGGCCTATACCATGAAGCCGGTTTAGGTGGCTAGCCAGGTATGTTTCAGTTTAGTTTGCGCCAACCCTAGGTTTTAGGCACCATTAAAGTGGTTTAGCTTTTAGCAGTGTTCATCACCATAGTAACTTGCGCTCCACAGCTAACCTGGTCCAGGGCAGGTTATGTTCCAGGTAAGAGGTTGCAAAACGAACTTGGACCAATCAGCTGTGAGCAAAATGACACGTCTGACGCGATAAATGCCGCGCAACAGGCAACCTGTAACTCCTGTAAATTCCAGGCAACCTGTAACCCGTGTTTTTCCAACCTTATACCCGTGAAAGTGCACTGTAACAGCAGTCAAACCCGTGACTTCCCACCCGAGAACTCGTACTAGATCCGTGTACTCCCAGTTACAAGCTCTGATGTCACATAGTCCGCGAAACCATACAAAACAATGGCAGATGCCCTACGGATGCAGTGTTTCTGCAGGCGGTACACGGTGAGAATACATTTTAGGACAGTATAACGTTAACTAGTTTTCAGTCCATTGAGAGCAAGGATAAATTAATACCAAAATTTCCAAATATAAAAATAAAGTAAAATAAAAGGAATAACAGCTTATCTTGCCTTATGTGCCGTTTTTCTTGCTCAGTTTCCCTCAAATAAATAAGGAGTAAGCACCTTTGGCGACAGAAATTATTACAAATGCGCATAAGCCCCGTAAAGTCCGCCATGCTGGTTTGTTTACATCTAGCTACCACAATTCCTTGCGCTCAGGTAGTTTGGCGTGACTGGCCTGGAATGCTACAAAGTCGTAAGTCGTGGTATGAAGTCGTGATTTACGTGCTCAAAAACCTGCCTGGAATGCAGCATAAGTCACTCCACCTGTTTCTACTAGAGCCCGACCGATAAAGGATTTTGAAGGCCGATACCGATACAAATATTTTTGGGTTTTAAAATCCGATATATCGGCCGATAATTTATTTATTTATTTGAAACTGGACATGATAGTCACAAATTGTGTCATGCTTATTTGAGTTAAGAGAACTGATGGGGATGTTCTTTTAATTGTTATTCAAGCAATGTATGTATCGTGACCAACTCAACAAGTGTTGCCAACAAGAACGGTGTAGAGTGCCCTCTGGTGGACAAACTATACAACTCCAACACTCATGACATGATTGAAGCGTGTTTCGTCCGTTTTTATTTTATTTTTTAAATATTCATTTATCGGCCATTATAACTGCCGATACCGACAGTTTGGAAAATGCCTAATATTGGCCGATAATATCGGTCTGGCTCTAGTTTCTACTCTAAATTAAAGGTCACTACATAGGAAATGATTAAAGACAAAATCATCTGGCTTTTAGTGATGCTTATTTAGAGTAATTAATGTGTATGATTTAGGAATTATTTAAGTAATTATTATACCCTTAAACGATCTCACATGTACAATTTCAGTTCATCAATTATTATTACGCAGATTTTAAACGAATACGTTTATAAAAGGTAATATTAAATATGCTTTAGAATCAATAAATGAAGCTATAAAATGACTACATGTGAGCTTAAGGCTCAATCCCAATTCACCCCTTGGCCCTACCCCTCCGTTTTGCGCGTTCACGTCTAGGGGTAGGGTGTCCCGATTCTTCTTGAGATCGAGGGGTAGGGCGAAGGGCTAGGGCTACATAGCCCTCGAAACTGAGATTTTTCAGAGGCACACTCCAAACGGAGGGCTAAGAGAAAAGTTCACGGAATGCATCGGAAATCACCGGCGAGATGGATCGCAAACGGTTAAACATTTAAATTTAGCGCCAGATGATTCCACCACACACTTTATTTACTATTATAATAACACTATAGTCGTTTAAATGAACAAATGGTATAATAAATTACCTTTCCGATCAGAAAAGACATACATTTCGAGGAAGGGATGTTATAATCATCATGTTTATTCAATGTTAAGAGCAGCTGCGCTGATTGTCAGTTGTTGTCACGGAGAAATCCTGTGCAAACTCTGTAACGGCAGAGCCATCGCCGACGACTGACGTATCGGGTTAATGAAGGGTTGTTCCATTTCATAGGGGAATATAAATTTAACCCCTTGGCCCTTGTAACGCCGTTTTAAGGGCCAAGGGGTACACTCGAAAACAAGGGGTAGGGCCAAGATGTTCAATTTTCTCTATACCTTTATCAACTGTATAAACTAACTTCACAACTTTTACTTGCACTGATATACAGTAACAAGACTATTTCTTTTAGTTTTCCTCTTTCATAGACAGCTATTTTCTTCTTGCTGTGTAAATTTCTTTTAAATTCTTAATAGTTTAATATGTTTAGTTAAGTGAATTGTGTTGCTTCTCTCTCTCTCTCTCTCTAGAAATTAATTTCAATGAGTTTTGAATGAGTTTCACTCTTTCTCAGCATGTGATTGGCTGTTCGCTATTGATGTCACACCTAAACTCAAGAGTTGATGATCGGCATCATGGTACCAACAAAGCCTGGTTGGATTGGTATGGTTTTGTCAACTCGAAACTAATCTTGCAACCCTGAGTTTGTTCAACTACCATCATGGTACAGGCCCCTGACAGGCTAATCAAGTCCTTCAGGCTTATTTGAAAACTGCATGTTTGTGTTTGTTGAAACTTAAAGGGTTAGTTCACCCAAAAATGAAAATTAAGTCATTAATTACTCACCCCCATGCTGTACCAACCCCGTAAGACCTTCGTTCGTCTTCGGAACACAAATGAAGATATTTTTGATTAAATTTGAGAGCTGTATAACTACCACATTGGCTCCTAAGGGACTGCCTCTTGACGGCCCAAAAAACTTAAATATCCCAAGTGACTACCGTGGCTCAACTATATGTTTATCAAGCGACGCGAATACTTTTTGTGCGAAAAAACAAACAAAAATAACGAGTTTATTCGACTATTTCTTTTCTTCCTTGTAGGCCAGAACGAGACTTCCTTATAGATTTCCACGACGCATGCGCGAGAATTGCGATCTGAAGTAGTGTAAGCTGGTGTAAGCAGATCGCAATTCTCGCGCATGCGTCGTGGAAATCTAAGGAATTCTCGTTCTGGCCTACAAGGAAGAAAAGAAATAGTCGAATAAACTCGTTATTTTTGTTTGTTTTTTCGCACAAAAAGTATTCGCGTCGCTTGATAAACATATAGTTGACCCACGGTAGTCACTTGGGATATTTAAACATTTTCTTCATTGACTTTTTGGGCCGTCAAGAGGCAGTCCCTTAGGAGCCAATGTGGTAGTTATACAGCTCTCAAATTTAATCAAAAATATCTTCATTTGTGTTCCGAAGACGAACGAAGGTCTTACGGGGTTGGTACAGCATGGGGGTGAGTAATTAATGACTTAATTTTCATTTTTGGGTGAACTAACCCTTTAACTCTGTAGGGCTGTGGACCTCCAGGAACTGAGTCTAACACCCCTGCACTAGAAGTTAGCCAAGAGTCAATCAGTCTTACTTTTCAGTCTGAAACTAGGCCAATATACACTTTTATGTAGCCGATTTCAATAATGTGACATGTAATTTGTAAGGCTAGTCTTAGCGCTTTTTGCAACCGACCCCTGTGCTGGATTTCATGGCTTAAACACACATTGACGAGTAAAAGAAAAAGCAGTCTTGCGGCAGAATCAGTCTGCTGACTGCTTGTCTAGGAAGCGTGAAGCAGAAGATTACAGGGGGGCAGAACTAGATGACTGACAAGATTCACCGGGGCTGAAATGTCATAACAGACGCCTGACAGAACTAAGATCTACGAGCAGACGGGCATCTGGCATGAACAGAAACAACAAACGGGTCAGCGAGAACATCCACTGTCAACAGTCTGCGCTGAGCCCCGGGAGCAAAACCGCACCTCTGTTTCCCCAAATTAAAGCAAGCCTTAACACACTTCTCCAGTAAACTCTTAAGATTTCATACCTAACAATCATTCACACATGATTTAATATTTGATGTCCTTTGATCCGATCATTTCCTTTGGAGCTGCCAGGTTCTGCCCATGAGTACTTTGCAGTAAGTCACCATAAATGGCAAACTGCAAAAGTTAGGAAGTGTTTTACAGTAAAAACAGTTACTGGTAAAAAACAAGGTAACGTTGTACGCAGTTTGAGGGAGGTGTGAAAAGCATTACTCTAATGAAGCAACTCCAGCTAACTTGTCTTGGATGGGGCATGTGTTTGTTGAGATCAGATCGCTGGATGTGATTCATGTAAATTATCTCCTTCATTTCCTGGTCCTGTCATGTGAAGTCCAAACATGTGGTGAACATCTTGTTGCTCTAATTCGAGATTAGAAGATTGCTTTACCTTACCCCCACAGATCTGCCCCCAAACCAACAATGACACTAAACTTAGATTAAATCAATTAGGAAAGTAAATAAAGGATGTTTTATTGTAAAATAGAGAATAGATTTCTGTTTACTTTTTGGCCATTAGAATAAATTCCCAGAACCCCCACCCCCCTCTTTTATGCTATTTTAAAGGTCCTAATTTTATTTTGAGGGTATCCAACAATAAGGTAAAAAAAAAAAAAAAAACTTTCATTTTTGCATAATATATATTGCAGCCTCGCTTCTTTTCTCACCGTCTCTGGACATTCTCTCTCTAAACCCTTAATCTCCAGAGCTCTACTCTGATTGGTCAAATGACCCAGACTGTTATGATTGATCAACCCTGCTCTGATTGGTCAAATGACCCAGCCTGTTGCGATTGGTCTTCTCTGCTCTGATTGGTCAGATGCCCCAGTCTGTTGTGATTGGTCAACTCTGCTCTGATTGGTCAGGTGCCGCAGTCTTCTACTCTACTCTGATTGGTCAGATGACCCAGTCTGTTATGATTGATCAACCCTGCTCTGATTGGTCAAATGACCCAGCCTGTTGCGATTGGTCTTCTCTGCTCTGATTGGTCAGATGACCCAGTCTGTTGTGATTCGTCTACCCTGCTCTGATTGGTCAGATGGCCCAGGTCTTTTGTGATTGGTCTACTCTGCTCTGATTGGTCAGATGGCCCAGGTCTGTTGTGATTGGTCTACTCTGCTCTGATTGGTCAAATGACCCAGACTGTTGTGATTGATCTACTTGGCTCTGATTGATCAGATAGCCCAGACTGTTGTGATTGGTCAACTCTACTCTGATTGGTCAAATGACCCAGACTATTATAATTGGTCAACTTTGCTCTGATTGGTCAGATTGCCCAGACTGTTGTGATTGGTCTACTCTACTCCGATTGGTCAGATGACCCAGTCTGTTGTGATTCGTCTACCCTGCTCTGATTGGTCAGATGGCCCAGGTCTGTTGTGATTGGTCTACTCTGCTCTGATTGGTCAAATGACCCAGACTGTTGTGATTGGTTTACTTTGCACTGATTGGTCAGATGGCCCAGAGTGTTGTGATTCGTCAACTCTGCTCTGATTGGTCAAATGACCCAGACTGTTGTGACTGGTCTACTCTGATCTGACTGGTCAGATGACTCAGACTGTTGTGATTGGTCAACTCTGCTCTGATTGGACAGATGGCCCAGTCTGTTGTGATTGGTCTACTCTGCTCTAATTGGTCAGATGACTCAGACTGTTGTGATTGGTCAACTCTGCTCTGATTTGTCAGATGATCCAGACTGATGTGATTGGTCAGCTCCACTCTGATTGGTCAGATGGCCCAGACTGTTGTGATATGCCAACTCTGTTCTGATTGGTCAAATGACCCAGACTGTTGTGATTGGTTTACTTTGCACTGATTGGTCAGATGGCCCAGAGTGTTGTGATTGGTCAACTCTGCTCTGATTGGTCAGATGACTCTGACTGTTGTGATTGGTCAACTCTGCTCTGATTGGTCAGATGGCCCAATCTGTTATGATCATCCCAGTCGTTTGTGCTTCTTCAAGCTTAAGATATTGATGAGTGCGCACTCTGTTTGTGAGAGAAGCACCCAACACATGTTAAAACATATATTTACTCTTCTAGCTGACTCAGACAGCCAAGGTCACTGGGGTCACTCAGGCCAGGCTCCTACGTGACCAACTCTTAGTTAAAGAATTTACCATACTTCTCATATTCAATCACCAGAGAATAATGACGAATATTGTCTGAACCTCTGATTGAAAGTACATCTTGTCAGTATGTTTTGAGAAAGTTTCCCAATCAGAGCTAGACTATCTCCAACCTTTAAGAAGCTGTGTATCTGTATGTGTGTGTGTGTGTGTGTGTTTATATGTCAGTATCCTTTATTAAAGGACCAGATCTTCGTAATATGAGCAACTGCCACGCACAAATGATGAAAAAATGCTTGTGTTGTTGAGTATAATTTGAAATAATTGGAAACGACAACATGATCCAAACTTCAAGTCTCAGTTACAACTACAGTATTTGAAGCCGGGGCAAAGAACAGGCAATGAAAACCATAGGCTGATATTATGCAAATTGTTACAAACATAGTAGGTTTGTGCAGAAAGTAAGAGTGGAATTACTGACGACTCGTTTCAGGCCATTCAAAATAGTTTTTTTAGGACTCAATAACTCCAAATGTCATCCACTTGAATCTTTGTAGACTTTTTACATTCAAAAACAGTTATATTATATTAGTAATATAACACACTGCATAAAAGGTAATATCCCAAAAGCACAATAGGGGCAATTTAATTATGAAAAAAATTACACAAAATATAAAACAAAAGCAAACCTGTTTGGACAGCATCTTTTTTTTTTTTTTTTTTTTTTTTTAAGGGGGAAGTTATTGCATTAGTGATGACAATGACGCTTAATTCTAGTTCTACATTCTAATTCTACAGCATTGACAATGGCGATATTGATGATGATAATAATAATAATAATAATAATAGTAATAATAATAATAATAAATGACAATGATGATGGCAGTGGTGACAACAACGGTGAGAGCAAAAGACAGCAACAACAGCAATTACAACAATGAAACAACAAAAAATAAAATAAAAGTGAAAATAGTAATCATAACAGTGACAGTAAAGATAGCAATAACAATGATGACAAAAACAAGTTCGAACAACTAAAATGCACAAATATTCGTGGGTTGGTTATAGTCTGAGTTAAGAACAGAGATAGGATTAATAGCTGTAAGAGGTCAGAAAGTGTTGGACGGTAGAGGTCAGTTTCAGATGTGTAATTATGAAGGGGAGATGCAAGTTCCATTGCAATGAAGTCTGTTATAAGATTTTTCCAAATGTTAATGTGTAATTTATTTCTGGTTTTCCAGTTCATGAGGATAGTTTTCTTGGCGATGGTTAGCGCTATGAGGAGTATTTTAGAGTTTATAGTTTTTTATAGTTTTATAGTTTTGGACAGCATCTTTAACGTTTCATCTGTCTATAGGTGCTTAAAGCGAAAAGTCTTTCTTAACAGGCATATTTATTTTAAAAATGTCAGAATGTGTGCTATATAAATATGCAGATGGCAGTAAACATACCCCGTTTTGTTCTTATCCAGCAGGGTGGGAGTGAGAGCTCGAATATACGCACAGGTGCAGATGAGCAGCAAGATAACAGTCAACAGACTCTGGAAATTAAATATGGCAGACTGCAAGAGAAACATAGGGGAAATGAATAATTACGCACTTATTAATGAACAACTAAACTTGTGAAGCACTGTAACAAATACATAAATATTTAATTTACATTTAGAAAGCATTATTTGTTTATTTAATGGTTCAGCTGATTAAATATTTGTTACAGTTATTCTTTCATAAACTGACTAAAAAAAAACAGTGATGTGTGTCTTGGCAAAACCCCAACATTATACCAAACCATTATTTTTGGTATAAGAGCCTAGTATGCATTCGCTCTGAGGCAAGTGTTATGTACAAAGCAAAAATTAATTAGTTTTCATATAAAAATAAAAAAAAAACATGCAAAGAAACACAACAGTGATTCCAATGAAATCTGCAGTCATGTATTCTAGCAGAGCATTTACAGTCTTTTGCATGATTTACAGTTACTTCTGTATTGTACAGGTAACAACCGTAATTGTCCAAAAAATTGAGATCCAATTTAATTGAGGCATTCACATAAAAATCCCATGAAAATCACTTCCAAAAATGACAACTTTCATCTTAATTTAGTGATTGCATTTCAATATTACTTATTTACTCACTTTCTCTCTCTCTCTGTGTGTGTGTATATAATATATATATGTATATATATATATTGCAATATTATTAATTCACTCACTATATATACACACACATTCTATAATGTCAATTATTCATTTGATTGCTGAATTTTTATTAACCATTACTTCATCTTAAGTTCGTGATTGCATTTACTGTTTTCTTTGCAGATTTCATAAATATGAAAATACTCTTCTTGGTGCATTTTAATGACATTTTACTTGAGTTCAAGGCCCATGTTCTCACTGCCACATCACACTCGCAGCTCAGTAAGTTAATACATAATCAAATGGTGTTTTCAACAGAACTCAACCGTGACAGTTCAGAACGATAGTTACAAACACAGCTCACAGATTCATTCATCCACACAGCACTGCATTCATCCACACGAGCAGCTGCTTTCTGTTCTTTAATTCCTGCATCACATTTTACTTCTGCTAACATCGTCTTCAGTTTCACTGCACCATTGACAGATATATCTCGATATTAGACGACATGTGACGACATGCCAGTCAATAAAATCAACCTGACAGCTCGTTTCTACTTCCCGTTTTTACAACTATTTTAAAATACAAGTTTAATACTCACCATCTTGATATCCCCCGGCCAGCCAACTCACACTTCCGGTGTAAGATGGAAATGACGTCAGCAGTACGGCAGCCTGGAAGCGCGAAGTGTCGAAAATCCGGATGGCCAGAGAGGAATGAAAGCAACTGCTGCTGCAGGAGTGTTTTGGTTACTTTGAATTAAAACTCAACATCCATTTCCTCTCAGAATGAGGTGAGACTTTGCAATGTGATCCCGATATGACTGAGTTCGGTGGCAAATGCGCCTGTTTATGATAATTATGATGGTGTTTGTGTTTTCTGTTGATATTCTAATCAGTTTCCTTACATAACCAAAACACAAGCTAATATTTCTGCATCAGTCATAAAATGATACACCTAAAAGGCATAAATCAGCAAGAAACATAGTTATGAGAAACATTGTTTGCCTTATTTATAAGAAAATGTAATTTAAGAGTAATATAATATAAATCAGAAATATAAGAGCAGCATTGAAGAGGGTTGTGTTATCAACATTTATTTGACCTAGAAATCCTGTTTTTGTTTTGATTCCTTTGATCCCCGTAATTGGTATTATTGCTGTAAAATAATAATATTTAATAAATAAAAGTTTAACTCCATTTTTGGATTTTATTAACAGGACATTCCATTAATAGGACATTCCATATATAATATATATGGTATATTAATAATGAATACATAAAAAACATGTATCTTTATATATATATATATATATATATATCATCTTATAATAATAAATACATAAAGTAAACACACACACACACACACACATATTATTGTTATAATTATTATTTATTATACAGCCATTGGTATATATATATATATATATATATATATATATATATATATATATATATATATGTGTGTGTGTGTGTGTAATGTCATAAATGTATTATTGACATTCCATATATGAATGAACATTGTGTGTATGAATGGGTGGCAATGTGTAAAGTGTTTTGGTGGCCATGGGTCTGTTGTAAGCGCTCTATAAATGCAGTCCATTTACCATTATTAATTTCTTATATACTAATGCCAATGTGATTGCTGTATTGTCAGTAGGCCTATCTATGATATTTTGGTGGGAACTATAGTTACCATGGCAAGATTTCATAAGGGTAAAATGAGATATGAATTAACATAATGTAGTCATATGTAAAAAGGCATGGTGCAGGTCTTTGAATTATTATAGTGTTTCCAGCACAAAAACTATAGAGATGTCTTTTCCATGTGGCACTGGAACTTTGTTTTTGTTTTGTTCCCTTTTTCACATAAGGGTCATTCGTTGTCAAAGGCTCTTCGGCTAAAATTTTAGATTTTTTTTTTTATTTACTGAATCCAATATATTTTGTAGAGGGTGTTAAAATGACAATTTTCACCTGAGACTTGGAGCCAAATTACATAAAAATGACTTTTTCATAAAAAAGATTTTAGCAATCTTTGTTGCATTATATGTCACCGGTGATTGATTTTTGACATGGAATGATCCATAAACACAAATTGGGATGTAGTATGAACTTTTTATCCTTTTGACAAACACTTATATAAATGTTTACAGCCATTTATTTAGAATGAAATTACATCATATTTGTCAGAAGCTGAGGTTTTTATCTTTTTTGCAAAGATGTTTTCAGAAATGTATTCATTTAAGTATATAGCTGAGGTTTTTGTGGTCTGTGACATCATACTATCATCACACGGTCCGTGTCCATATCATTTCCTTTTCCAATGATGCTCTCTGGTGATTCTGTCAAACTAAAAATGTGTGTATGGATGTACAAAACACAAGCCATTGGTTTCAACAATCTCTTTTTTCATTGAGCATTTTTAGCATGGAAATAGTGTGGCTTTTCCCTTTTTTTAAAAAAGAGTTGGAGAATTGATTCATTGTGTTTTGTATTTGACCGCTGATGACTTTTGGGATCAGGAAATAGTACTCAATTCAGCAAGCCATAAATCCTTAGCTTTTGGTGGCCTATGTATATCTCTATTCATGCATTGAGAACATGTTGCTCAGATGCAGCAAAAAAATCTGAAATATGCCAAATGTGGAGTACAGAATTTTTTTTTTGTCTCATGAAACCTTTAAAGTCAGGGTTTGGCTCATATTTCTTGTTAAATCAAAAGAACATTTACGACATTTAATTAAAAGTATATTTAGTTTGTGACTTTATTTTCTTGACAGCTAAACATATTCAGCCCAAATTAGAACTGTAATTTTAAAAAAAGATCATTTTTACTGTAATGCAAATATAATTAATCTGATTTAAATTTAAAGCATTTATACATCATGGTACTATTTGATGAATTTAATTTACAATGATTTAAAAGAAACATTTATGTAATGCAGTGATAAAAATTGCAGGCAAACTGTGTTTAATTAAATTGCTTTTATAATAATCTCCCAAAGAAGATTATATATTTATGCTAAATAAAATGTTTTCTTGTTTTTTTTATTTCGATTTTTGGGTGAAACCCAGATATGTCTTCATGATTTTCACTCTTGAGAGACTTCCTTTAGCTTCCACAGCTGTGCTGGACAGAAGAGACAGTAAAACATTTTTTGTGCATATTTCATAAGAAGAGATTGTCAGTGCAGAATGTCAGTCTTGTTTAGACAAGAGGGTTTTGTTGAGTTACTCGTGACCATCTGTGACGGAGTGGAATGTTTCTTAATTACACCTCCGTGTCGCTCAGAAGCTCTCACATATATTATTAAGAAACCAATAATCTTAAATGACTGGTAGTGTGAGTTTGACCCAGACCTTCACGATTATAAGTCCCTCCTGTTACATTGTTTTGTCCATTTTAAACAGGCATTTCAAACAAATTCTGTTCATATTAACTCTTTATTCATCAAAGAATTGTGAAAAAAATAGAATGGGGTTGTACAAAATTACCAAATTTCATTGCACAGCATCTCAAATGTTGATTTGATCATTCTGAAATGCCACAGTATCTGTCATCAAAATGATTGGGTAAAATTCCTCCCAGAACTGTCTCACGTGATTGTCTTCCCAAACAGCGTCTCAGAGGTGCAATTTATGATTAGGTTAAAGGAGTAGTTCACTTTAAAAAAAAAAAAAAACGTTTGCTGATAATTTACTCACCCCCATGTCATCCAAGATGTCCATGTCTTTCTTTCTTCAGTTGAAAAGAAATGAAGGTTAATGATGAAAACATTCCAGGATTTTCTCCATGTAATAGACTTCATTGGGAACCAAACGGTTCACGGTCCAAATGAGAGTTTCATTGCCGCTTCAAAGGGCTTTAAACGACACCAGACGATTAATAAGGGTCTTATCTAGCGAAACGATCAGTCATTTAAAAAATAAATAAAAAAGTTTAAGTTTTATAAGCTCAAATGCTCGCCTTGCTCTGTTCTGTGATGAGCGTTCGTGACTCTCCTGTTCATAATCGTTCATCAAAATGAACAAATCTTTTTTCGAGTCATGACTAGTTAAGACCCTTATTCATCATCTGGTGTCGTTTAAAGCCCTTTGAAGCTGCACTGAAACTCTCATTTGGACCTTGAACCGTTTGGTTCCCAATGAAGTCCATTTTATGGAGAAAATCCTGGAATGTTTTCATCAAAAACCTTAATTTCTTTTCGACTGAAGAAAGAATGACATGGACATCTTGGATGACAGGGGGGTGAGTAAATTATCAGACAAAAGTTTTTTTTTTTTTTTTAAAGTGAACTACTCCTTTAAAAGATGTTCCCCAATTGTAGAAACTTCTATTTTTATTACAGATATTTTGCACCAATTTCCCAGGAAGTGACTATTTTGTTTTCTTTAGCACATGGGATGGAAACAGTGTTTTATGTAATATTTCAAAGGTAAATTTGCAGCTTTGGCTTATGACATCCATTGTTTTGCGTGCTCTTTTTTTGTTATCACGATGGCCCCCACTTAATTCCTTATCCCCTCTCATTCCCGAATCCTATGTATGGAAAGTGACTTGAGATCTGCTTCACCACCTTCTAGAAGAACAGCTTTCTCTCATCCACCATTACCCAGGCCAGCGAGACGCTGCTGGAAAGATAGCGGTCGAGTCATAGGCGCATGTTCTGGATTGGAATATATGGCACATATAACTTGTTTTGTTTGGATGAAACAGCTGTGTATAAATGTTTGGGTAATTAGATTGAACTTCTTGAGAACTGAGCCACATCCTGAGGTTTCCACCCTGACCCCCTCTTGTCTTCTCAGCCACATCTAAAGAGAATTCTTTGTCTTATTTGTCAAAGCCGCCTTCTCATATTCTTATAGGCTTCATCTGTCATTACCGAGGACGAAAAATCACCTCTGTGCAGATGTTACTGTAGCTAATGAATGGCTGTCCTGTTCCCTTGGTTCTTCAGATACGACGAGTCAACGACCCCCGCTGTTCCAATCACTTTGGCCAAAAGTCACGTCAAAAATAGCAACAATTTGGTTAGTGATGCGTGACGGGAGGGAAACAGATGTATACTGTTCACTCAGGGCTTTGGACACATTGATTATCAGTTTGACAAGCAAGCTAAAGTCAGTCAACACAGATATACTGCATGTTGTCCTTCACCTTTCCCCTCGCCGCTGCACTTTGTCAGCTCTGACCTGAGAGGTCAGATGTTTCTCACACATCACTCTCTGGATATTGCTGACTGCTGTAAGGTGTGACTCCATCTGGCAATGGTCGAGCGGTATCTAGAAAGAATGACTAGGCATTCAATGGATTTTGCAGAGTTTTACAAGTTTTCTGACCATTGCATGGTCATTTTTTGACTAATTTATAAAGGTTTTTAGCTATCAAGAGTTTGGTACTTTGGTACTTTCACATTTTACCTTATTTAAATGAATTTCACAGAATTCTATAGGTTTGCACAAGAATTCAGTACTGCAGATTCAGTCTGATGCTGCGTTCATGTGCTATGGTAATTATGGTAAATACCAAAAGCCGACGTGGAAAATGCACATGAACACCCCCTCATGTGGTATTTTCAAGTGGGCAACTCGTAGAATATTTTGATGGACGAGTTGCCGAGATGAGATAACCTTTGAACTTTTCAAAATGGCGGAGAGCTCCGCAAGAGTCGTGAATGGTAAAAATATGTACTATTCATGATCTAGAAAATATATATAGCATATTATTTACCTTTTGAGTTTTGATAAATCATTTTCTTGCTGTTGCAGATGACTTGAGCAATCTAAAATAGTTTTAGCTAAATAACAGGTCTGGATCTCCATCTTTTTACCACATTAAGACAACAAAAGCACTTGAACGCAACACACTGGTAAGGATCAGTTCACAAGTGGAAAATATCCTACTTTCCATAGCACGTGAACGCAGCATGAGTCTTTACTGATAATTTTAATTTATATACACTCACCTAAAGGATTATTAGGAACAACTGTTCAATTTCTCAGCAATGCAATTATCTAATCAACCAATCACATGTCAGTTGCTTCAATGCATTTAGGGGTGTGGTCCTGGTCAAGACAATCTCCTGAACTCCAAACTGAATGTCAGAATGGGAAAGAAAGGTGATTTAAGCAATTTTGAGCGTGGCATGGTTGTTTGTGCCAGACAGGCCGGTCTGAGTATTTCACAATCTGCTTAGTTACTGGGATTTTCACGCGCAACCATTTCTAGGGTTTACAAAGGATGGTGTGAAAAGGGAAAAATGTCCAGTATGCGGCAGTCCTGTGGGCGAAAATGCCTTGTTGATGCTAGAGGTCAGAGAAGAATGGGCCGACTGATTCAAGCTGATAGAAGAGCAACTTTGACTGAAATAAGCATTTGTGAAGCCTCAACACGCACAACCTTGAGGCGGATGGGCTACAACAGCAGAAGACCCCACCGGGTGCCACTCATCTCCACTACAAATAGGAAAAAGAGGCTACAATTTGCAAGAGCTCACCAAAATTGGACAGTTGAAGACTGGAAAAATGTTGCCTGGTCTGATGAGTCTCGGTTTCTGTTGAGACATTCAGATGGTGGTGTGGGGGATGTTTTCTTGGCAGATTTTAGACTCCTTAGTGCCAATTGGGCATCGTTTAAATGCCACAGCCTACCTGAACATTGTTTCTGACCATGTCCATCCCTTTATGGCCATTATTTACCCTCTGATGACTACTTCCAGCAGGATAATGCACCATGTTACAAAGCTTGAATCATTTCAAATTGGTTTTCCGATTGGTTTCTAGAGAATATTTTCAGCACCTTGTTGAATCAATGCCATGTAGAATTAAGGCAGTTCTGAAGGTGAAAGGGGGTCAAACACAGTATTAGTATGGTGTTCCTAATAATCCTTCAGGTGAGTATGTATGTACATATATACTGTGTAATGATATATATATAATGAATATTATGTAATGATGTTATTATGCTCATGTTTTCTGCAGGTGTCGTAGCACTAGCGTGCGTCAGATCTCCATTTCCTCTGAGCCTCATCGCATTTTCTTTCTCAAGCTAGAATGGGCTGAGGATCTCGGATCTGGCTTCATCATCCTCCTGTCCGATGGCGTCTCTGCATGGAGTGGTGAAGGTAGGAAGTCAAATGATCACATTTAAATGACATTAACATCCTTCAAAACTGCCATGAATGTGCTTTTGGTTTCAAACCACATGGCCTTTGCCTGGGTTGATTGTTTAGTCTCAGAGGAGGACGTGTCCCGTGAAGCTCAGGACATGGAGATGGAGCGAGAGCGGTACGTTAGTGACCTGCACCTGGCTTTGACCGGTGAGGGCCCGGCAGCGGAGGGGGAGTACAGCTTCCAGCTGACACCTGAGATACCCAGAAGCCCCCTGCTGCAGCTGTCTTATGAGAAGGTGCAGAACGACATCTCGGTGAGTGGCACGCAGGACAGAGTGATGTAATAGTCTCACTGATTGACACACACTTGCCTTGTATGCAAACAAGGTTCGAAAATGAACACTCGCAGAGCAAATGCAAAAAGTTGGCCAGATGTTTGAGTAAAATATTCCCCAATATAATAAATGCGGAGCGAAGTCACAAAAGTGAAATCATTCCTTTTCAAGAGAGATAATACTATATTTTTGAATAAAAATAAAGTAAAATACTTAATTACTTATTGGCTGATAAGGGCTTTTTTTTGTGAGGTAACTTTTTCTTCATGTTCTGTCCATCCATCCATCTATTAAAAACGTTTATATGTATTTTAAAAATGTGTTTATTTCTAATTTTAGATGGATGGATGGATAAATAGATTGTTAGATGGAAATGAAGAGATAGATGGATGAATGGATAGATGGACAGATAGTTTAGAAATAGATAGATAGATAGATGGATTCTTGAAATACAATGGATGTATAGGATATGGATAATAGATAGATGGATGGATGGATGGATGGATGGATGGATGGATGGATGGATTCTTGAAATACAATGGATGTATAGGATATGGATAATAGATAGATAGATAGATAGATAGATAGATAGATAGATAGATAGATAGATAGATAGATAGATAGATAGATAGATAGATAGATAGATAGATAGATATTTCATACATTTATATGAGATGCAAAAATTGTTAAATCATTGTTTGATCACCTTTTTGTTAGTTTGTTGCAATTGTCCGTTCCTTCATTTATTTGTTTATTCATTACGGTCTCGACCATTGGTCTTGTTCATCTTCATGAACACGTCTGTTGATTCTGTCTGTTCTGATTCTGTCCATCAATTTCTCGTTCTTTTGCTTGTTCATGCTCTTGCTCGTTCGTTCCTCAATGGGAACACATCTGTTTCATGGATGAGAGAAGGGCTGTGTGATTCAGCTTGCTTAAGGCTCTACTGCACTTGTGATCAACAGAAATCACTCTCAGCCAAAATCACTCTCAACACTTAACCATTCCCAGAGAACTACTGCTCTTTATGTCGAGCTTTAAAGGAGGTTCCCCTCGTTTGATCTCTTGCCAAGCTCAAGGGTGCCGAGGAACTCCAGTGTCTGGGAAGTCTATGCTAAACTCTAACCTCAATACATAGATCACGAGCCGGATTCAAGTATGTTTTTTTTCACTCTACTGCATTTTTTAATGTTAAATCCATCCATCATTTCTGTGTAGTGTGAATGTAGCAGAAAAGGTCTGTTAGTTGAGCAATTGTGCGGCATAATTATTGAAGCCTGGAGAAAGATGAATCTGACATGAGGTTTGTTTTGTCTTAAACGACTCTCAGGAGAGTTCCTTCACTCTGAACGTCTCGTTCTGAATTCAGACCTGTCTTAAATTGAAGCCAATTTTTGCACGCTTATTATTAATGGATTAAGTGGAGTAGCCTCTTTAACATGAGATGTTTCCAAGTAGTATTGGAGATGGACAGATGCACTATATGGATAGACAGGGCTCCAGACTGAGAACTTTTTTCGTGCTGGTGCAGCAAAATTTTGTTAGAGGTCACACTCGTGCCACCAACCCGTTGCCCAACATGGGAAGGGCTCCTGTGACTTGCACTAAAGTACAGAAACAAACCCTATACCCTGGCCATTCACATTCATCTGCCAGTAAATACATGATCATTTGCACTTTATCCTTTTCTTTAACTTCTACACGCCATTTCCTTACATTTCTTATACACTACTGTCTGTCTATCTATCTATCTATCTATCTATCTATCTATCTATCTATCTATCTATCTATCTATCTATCTATCTATCTATCTATCTATCTATCTATCTATCTATCTATCTATCTATCTATCTATCTATCTATCTATCTATCTATCTATCTATCTATCTATCTATCTATCTATCTATCTATCTATCTGTCTGTCTGTCTATCTGTCTGTCTGTCTGTCTGTCTGTCTGTCTGTCTGTCTGTCTGTCTATCTAGCTATCTATCTATCTATCATCTATCTATCATCTATCTGCATTTATTTGGTAAAAATAGAGTAAAAACAAAAGTGATTTTGTGAAACATTATTAATATGCAAAATAAAAAAATATTTATAATAAAGATAATTAAGTATTTTAAAATGTAATTTATGCAAAGCTGACTTTTCAGCATCATTACTCCAGTCTTCAGTGTCACATGATCCTTCAGAAATCATTGTAATATCAAGAAACATTTATTATTATTATCAATGATGAAAACAGTTGTGCTGCTTAATATTTTTTATGGAAACTGCGAAACCTTTTTTTTTTTCAGGATTCTTTAATGAATAGAAAGTTCAAAAGAACAACATTTATTTGAATTGGAATTTGAAGGCCGGAGCAAAAGCACAACAATATGGAAATTATTTTTATAAAAATGATAATGATATAGACTGTATTGGTAAATGTAAAAGTCTGCTGAATTTTGATGGCTAAATGGTATTTCTGTCCTGTCCCTCTCAGAACAGATTTGTGGCCCTCCAGTTAAAGGAGAACTCCGGTCAATTTTAAACATTGAGCTCATTTTTTTGTACATTTGGAGTGCTGTCAGTACAGACAAAAACGACAAAAATCGGTGTTGCCTACACCATGTTATCGTCCTTTTAAAATTCACACCCTGTTGACTTCAATGGGGGCATGTTCCAAACCTGCTTTTAGCCTCTTAACATCCTTGATTTGTCATTACGGGTGCACAGCCATGTGAGTGGTGTTATTAAGAGTCACCACGGTCAATCTGACTGCAGTAGATGTGAAAGATATGAATAAAAATTATATTAATTCAGCCAGCTCACGTACCTCTATTTGCTTCCTGTTTTCGGTCGAAACCCACAGTAGTCAATTGTTGATCTCACACGCGTGATCATTGGTGAATATCATCTCATACCTCCTCCGTATTTTCAACATCTGATTCGGATGAACTATCCATTTGAGCTGATATTCTCAGAACACCACACAGTGGTAGGTTTGAGATGATATTCACCAATGATCGCGCGCATGAACTCGACAATCGACTACTGTGGGCTTCGACCGAAAACAGGAAGCAAATAGAGGTACGTGAGCTGGCTGAATTAACATATTTTTTATTCATATCTTTCACATCTGCTGCAGTCAGATTGACCATGGTCACTCTTAATAACACCACTCACATGGATGTGCACTCGTAATGACAAATCAAGGATGTTAAGAGGCTAAAAGCAATTTTCGAATTTGCCCCATTGAAGTCAACAGAGTGCGAATTTTGAAAAGACGATAACACGGTGTATAGGCAACACCGATTTTTTTATTTTTTTGTCTGTACTGACAGCACTCCAAATGTACCAAAAAATGAGCTCAATGTTAAAATTGACCGGAGTTCACCGTTAAGAACTGCAAAAGTGTTGTAAGTTGTTTTGTAGGCTTGAAAATCTGGTGAAATTGTTAAATTATCTGTTATTTTCTTACATTCCTCAAAACTCCCTATTGCTCAACTCAACAGATGCAATCATGTCATTTTCAATCTTAAGTTATTTCTCTTTTCTTTTTCGGTTTTGCTGTCACAGCAGAGGTGACTAAATGGAAATGGCATGTGTCTGTTTGGAAAAAAGGAAACTGACCCTTGGCAGGAGAGGGAAGATTTGCCAAATGCGTAATTTTGTGTGAAAGTCGTCATTAGATTGCTTGTTGACATTTGTGTGGTTTTCTGTAACATTTGTAGCGATTCTTAGCTCACATAAAGGGAATATAATTTTAATAACTGGTCATGAATATGTCCAGTAATCGCATTCATAGATTAAAATGTTACCAATGGTCTGTATGGACAACTGAATACAACGAATTATACTCAGTTTTCCATACAGGTAGGCAAAATTAGATCAATTTACTTTTTTACTTACTTACTTACTTAGTATTCAGTATTGACAAATTTGTAAAGCTTGTAGCTTGATCGAACAATCGAGTCAGTCAAATGCATATAATGTATTTAATAAAGGAAAAGTACGTATAGATGTAAACTAAAGTTACACGGAATAAATGTATATACAACAGATTAAAGTAATAAAACCATGAAAGAAAATTAGAGATAAAAGAGGTAGAAAGTGGTCAACAGTATGGCAAAATCACAGAGAAAAGAACCTTGAGAGAGAGAGAGACACCAAGATATCAAATTACCCTAAATGGGGTAAACAAATCTTGAAAGCTTGATAAAACAAATACTTCTCTTATGTTGCTGAGTAAGGAATGCACGTGGTTGTCATTCCTTCTGAGCGTCACGCATTCTCCGTGGTTCTTCCGGTGTACGGAGGTGCGGCGGATTTAAAGGTTACTCAAAGAAAAAAAAAATCAGGCTAAGTTCATTTCACTCATCTGTGGAAATGAACAAAGTAGAATATAAAATGGAAAAACAAAAGAAAACTAAACTAACAGACTCAAGAGAAGATCTTGAAGAGGAAGTGTTCGAAGAGAGAAGAGGATGAAGAGGTGAAGTAGCGTTCCATCCTTTAGGGGTGAACAGCCAATCACCTTCGAGAGTTGTGAGCTGGAAGATGTTCCTTTGTCTTGTCAGGACGGCCTAATTTGCATGTCTTTTGGCAGTGAAAGAAACGTGGTCCGTCTCTCTTCAGAGATGGTAAAACATAGTACATTTTTTATAGTAAATAGTTTATCATAATTTACTATATAGATTCAGTTAACGCAAACCCAGAGTTACGGGTGAGAGTCAAAGGGTTAAAGGGATAGTTCACTTTGAAATTATTTTTGGTATGGATGTATTATTGGTGGATGTAGATGTCTTTGTTTCCACAGTAGTTTTAATTTTGATATTTTTAGGTCAAACCGTTCTTGTCTGTCAGTCATATAATGCAGGTCTATGGTCACCACTTCAAAGAGCATGCACAGAGAAGTCCAAATTAAACATGATTTAATGACTCGTAAATGTAAGTACACATTGATGGCCTAAGACACGAAATGAGCGGTTTGTGTGAGAAAACGAACAGTATTTATATAATTTTTACCTCTTGTAACCACAGCCACGTCCAAGTGATCTGAGGGTTTAAGTCTACGCAAGCGCCGGAAGTGATCTCTCGCGCGGTTGCGAAAAAAAAATCATCTTTGTCTGTTGATATATTAAAAACATCTTCCATTGTGATTTCCTGTATATCTAAATATGTTTAGATCTTCACAGTGAAAGGTAACGCTTCCAAAATCTCTGTGTAAACAATGAGTGACGTACACAGACGAGAGATCAATTTAAAAACAATATAAATACTGTTAGTTTTCTCACACAAATCGCTCGTTTCGTGTCTTAGGCCATCAGTATGTACTTACATTTACGAGTCATTAAATCATGTTTAATTTGGACTTCTCTGTGCATGCTTTTTTTTTGAGGTGGTGACCATAGACCTGCATTATGACGGACAGACAAGAACGGTTTAACCTAAAAATATAAAAATTGAAACTACTGCGGAAACTACGTCTTCGATGCCCTTGAGGTAAGCTAAAACATATCACAAATTAATTTCAAAGTAAACTATCCCTTTAAAAGCATTTTCACATGTAGAATTGAATGAGTCATCCTGACACAGTCCAGATAAGCTACTAATTGAATATTGCTTAATATTATAACAACATGCAGTAATGATAGCAGTATTACTGTTACAAAAGTGACACAAAAACTATATCAAATAAATGTTGTTCTTTCGAACTTTCTATTCATCTGCGAATCCTGAACTGTATCGTGGTTTCCACAAAAATATTAAGCAGCACTTTTCATATTATCAGCATATTAGAAGGATTTCTGAAGGATCATGTGACACTAAAGACTGGAATAATGATGCTTAAAATTCAGCTGTGAATCACAGGAATAAATTACGTTTTGAAATATATTAAAATCGACAACAGTTATTTTCAATTGCAATATTATTCTTACTGATCATATAGATCAAAAGTTCTTTAAAAACGTTAACATTAAACAGTCTTTCCGATCCCAAACTTTTGAACTGTAGTGTATTATCTTTAAGTGCACTGAACTGTGGTTATGAATTAGACTAACAGAAAGCTCCAGCTGTCCTCTTCTTGACTTTTGAGTGTGTTTATGGCTTCTGTAGCTTCCCACAAGCATGTCTGAGCTCCCACGCTGTAGTTTATCCATTATTATGCTCTTGAGTAAAGCTGTTTTAGACATATGAAGGTTCTCCGCCTGCTTCCTTGGCTCCAAATACGCCTTAAAAATCTGGACCAGCGCTCTTATGTAAGTGTTATTGTGCCAGTGTTAGGATTTAGTAAATATTTGAGGTAATTAATGAACTGCTGAGACACAAGCATTCTGTTTGATATTAAATATGACCATATCGAACAGCTTTTATCACGGCAGTGCTTTTAAAAGTCATCAACTAAGGTTTTATTTTTAGCCGTACTTTCTAAGGTGAGCAAACCCCTAATTTTTTTTTTTCAAACCCCACTTTTTTTGTTCTTCAGACATGAATGATTTGTCAAATCTTGTAGCTTGTTGCGCCTGAAGGGAAGTAACGACAGACCGTTATTTGTTTGTGGTTTTCTTCAAGCTTCCAGTGTGGTGGTAAGACACAGCTGCAGGGTTCTTCAGTAAACCCTTAAAGAGTCCCGTGCAAATGGTCAGGTTGAGGTTTGGAAAAGCAGGTGTTTGGCCTGCCAGGACAGCTCTGACACAAGCGTTTGAAGACGGCACTTTCATTACAGTAACCCTCTAAAGATTCAAGGACACCCTGACTTCTGTTTCCTAAAGCACGTATTACTCCTTCACTGATGCTCCTTACAGGTGGGCCGAAATACAAACAGGCATTTTCTTGAACATCCGAGGTCGCACGTCATAATGACATAGTGGCATTCCTACAATGTCAAAACGATATTACACATTTCACTAGTAATGGTTAAACAATCCCAATCTTATCTGTTTTCGGCCGCCCTCAACCAGCACTGGCCTTGGCCAAGGCCGCTGTTGGAACAACAACTCCTCCGGAAGAGCACTGCAGTGAGCTGCTCTTGCGTTCCTTCCCTGACTTCCCCCAGACACTTGATTGTTGACTGTGTCTGGGACCTGATCAAGGTTGCCTCCATGGCAACTTGGTATTACAATCCTGCGGACTGAGGCACCTAGATTATGATGCCAGGCATAGCGACTCTCCAGGCCTGCACATACATGAACTCTTACATATACAGTGGGGCCAAAAAGTATTTAGTCAGCCACTGATTGTGTAAGTTCTCCTGCTTAGAAAAATGAGAGAGGTCTGTAATTTTCATCATAGGTACACTTCAACTATGAGAGACAAAATGAGAAGAAAATCCAGGAAATCACATTGTAGGATTTTTAAAGAATTTATTTGTAAATTATGGTGGAAAATAAGTATTTGGTCACCCACAAACCAGCAAGATTTCTGGCTCTCACAGACCTGTAACAACTTCTTTAAGAAGCTCTTCGGTCCTCCACTCGTTACCTGTATTATTGGCTCCTGTTTGAACCAGTTATCTGTATTAAAGACACCTGTCCACAGCCTCAAACAGTCACACTCCAAACTCAACCATGGCCAAGACCAAAGAACTGTCGAAGGGCACCAGGAAGAAAATTGTAGACCTGCACCCGGCTGGGAAGAGTGAATCTACAATAGGCAAGCAGCTTGTGTGAAAAAATCAACTGTGGGAGCAATTGTAAGAAAATGGAAGACATACAAGACCACTGATAATCTCCCTCGATCTGGGCCTCCACGCAAGATCTCATACCGTGGGGTCAAAATGATCATGAGAACAGTGTGCAAAAATCCCAGAACTACAAGGAGGGACCTGATGAATGACCTGCAGAGAGCTGGGACCAAAGTAACAAGGCTACCATAAGTAACACACTACACCGAGAGGGACTCTAATCCCCCACTGTATTTACAGAGACAGTATGCAATAACCCACCTCACACCCCATCCCTCGCCTTC